>PVKS010044436.1:0-14322 GCA_004027875.1 Aplodontia rufa
GGCACAGCTTGGGCAAGCTGCCATAAACTTAAGACTAAACCAGCAAGTAAAAAATGGAGATCAGCTAAGAACTTGTGCTCCTTCTACCGATCTGGGTGTCATAAAGGAAGCCAGAATTGGGATTTACCACATTTTTCATTTCTCAAAGAATGGGGACAAAATCTCCCATTGTCTCCCTCTGAATCTTAATAACAAATTCTCATAGAGAGAAATGGAAAAGATCTTTTAGATCTCCGGACACTTCTATCCCTGGTGGCTACCGCAGGTAGTCAGGAGTCCCAATTGGAAGATGTGATCTGACCGTTCCCTGTTCCTATCCTTAATGAGGTCAAAGAAGCTATGAAGCTATGGCATCTATTTTAATGTTTTGAGAGCTATGTTTTTAAAACATCTTTGCATCTTATTATAACTTCCTCATTCTTCTTTCTTCCCTGAGAAACAGTGGGCCTGGACTGTGAGAGAGGGAGCCGTGACCTGTTGCTCTCCTGCTTATTTATAGACAAGGAGATGGATCCAGAGAGAGGACGAACCTGGCTCCAAGATATACAGCTACTTATGGCAGAGTCATTCTGAAACTCAATATTGGGAGTTAAACCAAGGGGCGTTTTATCACTGAGCTACATCCCCAGTCCTTCCTATTTTTCATTTTGATACAGGTTCTAAGTTTCCCAGGCCCGCCTTGTACTTGTGACCCTCCTGCCTCAGTCTCCTGAATAGAAATTTAGAATTTAATTAGTAGTAACATATGAATATTGGTTTCTTAGTGATTTTTTAATTTCTTTTCTTTTTTTTTTTTTGGATACTGAGGATTTAACACAGGGGTGCTTTATCACTGTGCTACATACTGAACTCTATTATTTATTTATCTATTTATTTTTTAAAGAGAGAGAGGGAGAGAATCAACTTTATTTATTTTTTCATCTGGCCTTTGTTTCTCTGACACTTAATTATGTATGTGGTGCTGGGTTTGAACCCAGGTCCTTGTGCATGCCAGGTAAGTGGTTTTACCGCTGAGCCACCGCTCCAGCCCCTATTTTTTAATTTTACTTTTATTTATTTATTTTTTTGGAACCAGGGATTGAACTCACCAACTCTTAACCCCTGAGCCACATCCAACTCTTTTTATTTTTTTGTTTTGAGACAGGGTCTCTCTAAGTTGCTTAGGGCCTCGATAAATTGCTAAGACTAGCTTTGAACTTGCAATCCTCCTGCCTCAGCCTCCCAAACCACTGAGATTACAGGTGTGTACCACCACACCAGCTTATTTTTTATTTGGAGACAGGGTCTTGTAAGTTGCTGAGGCTGGCCTCAAACTTGTGATCTTCCTGCCTCAGCCTCCAGAGGTGCTGGGCTTACAGGTGTACACCACACTGCTCTGGGCTAAAGCCACTATTTAAAAAAAAAATGGCAACTAAGGCACATTAAAACAAGTTCAAGTGACACAGAAGTGTTAAAGAAACAACAAAGAGAATTAAAGCCTTTCCTTTCTGCCTTGTAATTCTGTCCCTAAATTCAAAGCATGTTTAATAGCGTCTCTCTTTCCAGGTATTTTATGTTTATTCAAACAAACAGAGTTTTGAAATAACTCATTTTACCCTTCAAATGATCACATGAGATTGGCATTACAATCAACTGAGGCAACCGAGGCTTGGTCTTAACTGAAGTTAAGCCAACTCGCTGTTCTTCCAGGGTTCCACCAGTCTCAAGGGGTGAGTGAGTGGGAGCCTGCTTTGTGCTCCCCAAATCAGGGCAGCACTGTGTCTGCCTGGAGGACAGGGACCTCCTTTACTTGGCAGGAAGGTACCTACAGACTAGCACAGCCCTCCTCCCTCCCTCTATCCTACGCCAAGAAGAGGTGCTGCTGGCCATGACCGGGATTGTAGTTCTGAGTGTGGCTTGGATGTGTTTCATGTTGCCATCGGTGAAGAAAGGAAAGCAGGGGGTTGTTTCTGTAAATATCAGGAAACATAGGGGTGTGCAATTTCAAAATGTGTTACAGCAAGCCCCTCCGATGGGCCCACTTTTTGGTCCTCTGAGTTTAGCCAATAGCAGAGGATTCAAAACACAAAATACATTCAATTTTCTCTCTCAAAGCAATGTGCTCCACTTGCCAGGAATGGAATTTTCACACATTTAAGGTCAAAGTGAAATTTCAGGGAGGGATCTCAGTGAATCATAAAGCCAGTCACCACTTGTAGGGGCTCTGAATAGGAGGAAATTGGAACAACAATATGCTGAGATTTTCACCGCTGGCCCATGGGCAGTTCAGGATATTGAGCCCTGTGTGACCTTCCTAACAGAAAATCCATCTTTCGGTCCATTAGCGAAGTGGCACAATGAATAATTCCCTGGCAAAACAAATGGCGCTATCCTTTAGGAGGGAGGAACCCATCCTCTGTATCGTTAGCCTTTGCTCTGCCAAGCCCTGCATTAAGCACTCCTATGTGCTCTCACTTAATCTCTGCACCACTTTCTTTTTTAAAAAAGAATCAACTTTATTTATTGATTCATCTGGACTTTCTTTCTCTGACGCTTAGCTCTGCATGTGGTGCTGCGGTTTGAACCCAGGTCGGCACACATGACAGACGAGTGTTCCAGATGCTGAGCCACTGCTCCAGCCCCCTCTGCAGCACTTTTATCCCCATTTTGTGGTAAGAGGAAACAGAGCCCAGAGAAAAGAGGTGTCTTGTCCAAAAGTCAAATTCTGAAATCAACTGAGGAAGGATTCCAACCCAAATCCTTTGCATTTGACTCCAAGACAGGTGTTTCATCCAAATGTTTCAAAGTCATATTGCAAACAAACTATATATTTTAATCTCCTAAGTTAAAATAAATAAATCGCTTTCATAGCGCATGTTATCCTCCACA
The DNA here is from genome assembly GCA_004027875.1 of Aplodontia rufa. NCBI lineage: Eukaryota > Metazoa > Chordata > Mammalia > Rodentia > Aplodontiidae > Aplodontia > Aplodontia rufa. The sequence goes on from PVKS010044436.1 coordinate 2,869, forward strand.
CTTTGGTTTATATTCTGAGACCAGATGGTAGAACAAAGCCCAACAACGATCTTTTCCAATACTCGCACAAGTTCTGGTCACACCTTTCTACACTTACAAGGGATCTAAATAAATTCAAAGTGATGTCCCAGGTACAAATTCCACATTTCAAGATTGGTATAATGTGTTTACTTTGTCCCATTTACTCCTTAGTGAACACACATGATACCAACTAAGATAACATTAAAGTTTTCCTTTCCCACTGTTGTTATTTTATTATTATTATTATTATTATTATTATTATTATTATATTTGATGCTGAGCATTGAACTCAGTGTTATTTTACTACTGAGCAAAATCCCCAGCCCTTTTAATTAATTTATTTATTTTTTGGGACAAGGTCTCACTAAGTTGCTCAGGGCCTAGCTAAGTTGCTGAGGCTGGCCTTGAATTTGCGATCCTCCTGCCTCAGCCTGCCCAGTCACTGGGATAGCTGTTTTTCCCAACATTTTATTATGAAAAATTTTAAACATAGACAAATCAAAAGAATTGTGTACAGGATACCCATACATCCAGCATCTAGGTTCTTCCATTAATATTTTACTGAATTGTTTAGATTTTTCTATTATTTTATAATATGTCCCAGGAACTTTGCATGGATTATCTCAATTAAAAAAAAAATAGGGCTGGAGCAGTGGCTCAGCGGTTTCGGCGCTTGCCTGGCAAGCACGAGGACCCGGGTTCAAACCCCAGCACCATGTACACAGCTGAGTGTTGGAGCAACTAAGGCCATGTGAAAAACTAAATAAAGTTGTTTCTCTCTTAAAAAAATTTTTTTTTCTGAAGCTGGTTACAATTAGCACTCATTTTCTTTTTTCTTAAGAGAGAGAGAAAGAACCAATTTTATGCATTTTTTCAACTTATTTTTGTTTTCTTCACATTTAGTTTTGTATGTGGCGCTGGGGTTCAAACCCAGGTCCTCGTGCATTCCAGGCAAGCAGCATACCACAGAGCCACTGCTCCAGCCCTCTCTCCCTTTTAATGGATAAGGAAATTGAAGCTTAAGGATTTAGAGTGGCAGCAGGGAGTGATGGTGCACACCTGTAATCCCAGTGACTCAGGTCGCTGAGGCAGTAGGATCACAACTTCAAAGCCAGCCTCAGCAACTTAGTAAGACCCTGTCTCAAAATAAAAATTAAAAAGGGCTGGGGATGTTGCTCAGTGGTTAAGCACCCCTGGGTTCAATTCCTGGTACCAAAAAAAAAAAAGATTTGGAGTGGCAGGCAAGTGTCTACAAAGTCACTATCTATAAAACCACTACTCCAATTATATTCAAGTTGATGGAGGTCAACTTGAGCTACGTTGAATGGAATTTGATTAGTTCAGTTAATGTTGGAGATCTGTTTTCTGAATAAGAGGAGTTTCCAGGTGTAAAATTAAGCTCTCTAAAACTCATGCTTTTGTTTTGTTTTGTTAGAGGTACTGGGGATGGAACCCAGGGCCTCACACTCCCAGGAAAGCACTCTACCACTGAGCCAAATCCCTAGCCTTAACACTCATTCTTGTAGGGTGAGTGCTACTGGCATCTGTAGGTAGAGGTCAGGGATGCTGATAAACATCTTACAATGCAGAAAACAGCAAAGAATTATCGAGCTCAAATATAGTGCTACGGGTGAGAAACTCTGACTTGAGAGAGCATCAGGAGTCTTTCTTGGAAGTTACATAGAAAGGGAAACCTGGAGGAGAAAGAATGTTCCACAAGCAGAAGAGGCGTTCCAGGAGCCATGTGGGTACAGCGGGGAGATCTACCTGCATGACTATGAAGGGTGTTAGGCAAAGCTACGGGTAGAGAAGGTCCTCAATTACTGAGACTCCAGCTCCAAAGTTAATTTGTAAATTGCCTCTTTGGCGTGACTTGGACCCTCTGCCTGCTTTCCTCCCTCCAGAAGGAGACCATATGGTGAAAACAAAAGGCTCTGGAGACAAAATCAGAAGAGCTGGGTCAAATCCCGACTTTGCAAGGATCAAAATCTCTTTTCTAAAGCCTCTTTTTCCATTCTTGAGAATCAGGTTTGGAAGTGCTACTCTTTCCACTGCTGAAAAAACAGGTGTGTGAACAAGCTTGGCTCTGTGGAGGCTCAAATGTGACTCTGACATTATTGTTGTTCAAATGTTCACAGTGAGAAGTGGTTAAAAATAAGTACATACTATATGTGTCCGATTTTTGTTCATTATGAATATCTGCTGAGACGTAATTACATGAAATGGCTAGCACATATTTTCCTTGAGCAGGGAGAAACACAAAACACAACAAAAATCAAATATATTACCTTTGGTATTAGATAGTAAATATATTGCAAAGCTTAAAAGTTGTCTTCTTCAACGGGGTGCATTTACACATATCTGTAATCCCAGCAAATCAGGAGGCTGAGGCAGGAGGATTACAAGTTTGAGGCCAGCCTGGGCATCTTAATGAAGCCCCATGTCAAAATAGGGCTCAGTGATAAAGTACCCCTGAGTTCAATCCCTGATATCACAGAGTTATATCAAAGAGTTATCATCTTCAAAACATATTTATTGTATGAGAAGATACTTAGGATGTAATATAAGCAAAAATGGAAGCAAGATAGAAATTTTACAGACTTGTGCTGTCCACGTCAGTAGCCACCAGCCCTCTCTTGCTACTGAACACCTAAAAACTGGCTAGTCACACATCTGAGATGTGCGAACGTGTAAAAAAAAACTTCCTTGATATTTTTATATTGATTATATGATAAAATGACAATATTTTGGATATATTGGATGAAAATATATTATTATTAATGTTAATTTCACCTGCTTGCTTTCATTTTTCTTTAATGAGGCTCCTGAAACATTTTAAATTACATATGTGGCCTACATCTGTCGTTTACATACTTCTTTTGAACAGTGTTGATATAGATAATATAAACTTGGCTGTAAAATGAAAAAAAATGCAGATTTGGAGAAAAAAAAAAGAGTGGAAAAATACCAAGCCTATCACTAGGATTTGAGTCTAAATGACAGGATTATGGGTGACTTTTTCAGCTCCTTGGCAATTTCCTGGACTCTCCAAATGTTCTATGGGGGTGCAGAGATCCCTGTGCTAATGTAGAAAAAGGGAGGAGTGGAATCTCTTCTGTACCCCAGGGCCACAACTGTTCTTTCTTCAACCAATTATGTTATATGGGGACTGTTTTTTTGTGAATTAAAAAGTGATGTTCCAGGGCTGGAGCGGTGGCTCAGTGGTTTGAGTGCTTGCCTGGCATTTGCGAGGACCTGGTTCGAATCCCTGCACCACATATACAACTAAGTGTCAGAGAAACAAAGGCCAGATGAAAAAACTAAATAAACTTGATTCTCTGTGTCTCTCCCTCCCTCCTTCTATCCCTCTGTCTCTCTTAAAAAATAAAAATAAATAAAAAATTTTTAAAAATAAAAGAGTGATGTTCCAGCTAGGCGCATTCTCCTTTGGTCCTGGGTGTGAAGGGGAAGGTCCAGGACATCTTCCTTGGGCTTCCCCACAAAAGAGGAACCAAGGCAGGAGGAGTATGAGAAGCAGCTCCGTGGATGCTCAGAACGTCCCTGGGCAAGGAAATGAGTCACCCGGTGAGTCAGCCCCGCCGCCCTGCTTTCGTTCTTGATATTATTCCATGTGGCTGCTGCTTTCTGTCACCCTTTCCCCCTGAACCACACGTGCATCCTTGAGGTGGTTAAGGCAGACATGGCTGAGGAGGCCTCCTGGGGGCCCAGCAGCAAAGTGTGTCATTCATGGCGCTGGCCATGGTCACCACACGCTGTCTTTTCACCCTCATGTCAACCCATGGGCATTAATCTTTTTTTCTTGCAAAACACCTCAAATTTTACTCATGGTATGCAAATAATAAATTACACGTCAGTACAGAAGAATGCATAGCTTACAAGCTATAGCTCATCCTTTAAAACCAGAATGGCTAAGTGAAAAGTCAATGCAGATTCTTACTTTTACTCTAAAAAATAAAATCGGAAGTACACATTGGCACAGGGTGTGGTAGCAGATACACCTGAGATGCCAGCAACTCTAGAGGCTGAGACAGGAGGATCACAAGTTCAAAGCCAACCTCAACAACATAGCAAGGTCCTAAGTAACTTAGTGAGACCCTGTCTCAAATAAAAAAATAAAAAGGGCTGGGGATGTGGCTCAATGGGTAAGCACCCCTCAGTTCAATCCCCGGTACATACTGGGGAATCAAACGGTTTTTTCTTCTTCCTTTTCTTTCCTTCTTTTTTTTTTTTTTTTAAGAAAGAGGGGACAGTGAGAGAGAGAGAGAGAGAGAGAGGGAAAGAAGCAATTTTTAATCAGTTTTTCATGTGACTTTTGTTGCTCCAATACTTTGTTGTGTACATAGTGCTGGGGTTCAAACTTGGGTCCTTGCGTATGCCAGGCAAGCACCATAACCGGTGAGACACCACTCCAGCCCCTGTTTTTCTTCTTTCTAGAGATGTGACATACAAGCTTTCTGGTCAGTTATAATCTATCAAACATTGTACTAAACCAAAGCTGACAGATGACCAGTAAATCTATTGACTGCCTCCTACTCATGCTGAGCTATACCAATGGAACACCATCTTGGCAGGAGAGATTCTGACAAGAAGACATTGCAGAGTCCCGACCTACTCCAACAGAAAACCCAACCAACCGGCTTACACAGAAAGGGTTTTCAGCAGACATGCACCAATACACCTGACAGGCTATGACAGCAGGGTCACTTCAGCCTATTTCCAGCACACCCAGCAAACCAGGTGCACCAACATGCAAAGCATTTGTACCTTCAGCACTAATGACTAAAAAGCACACCACAGGTGGGTGCAGTGGCGCATGCCTGTAATCCCAGCAGAAGGATCACAAGTTCAAAGCCAGCCTCAGCAACTTCACAAGGCCCTAACCAACTTAGAGAGAACCTGTCTCAAATGAAAAATAAAATGGACCAGGGGTGTTACTCAGTGGTTAAGTGCCCCTGGGTTCAATCTGTGGTATCAAAAAATTAAATTAAATTAAAAACACACTGCATAATAATACTTGGATCTTTAGGGGATCTGTGGCTAACCTGATTTTTTTCTATTTATCTATAGAATTTTTTTTTCAAAAATAATGCTTGAAAGAGACTTCTGAAACAGGGACTACATCAGGACCAGCAGAAGACATCGTGTTACAGGGATTGCATATGTTAAGAGTGGGAGTAAAGAACTGGAGCGGTGGGGCTGGAGCGGTGGCTCAGCGGTTTCGCCGCTTGCCTGGCAAGCATGAGGACCCAGGTTCGAACCCCAGCACCACCTACACAACTGAGTCCCAGCACCACCTACACAACTGAGTCCCAGCACCACCTACACAACTGAGTGTTGGAGCAACTGAGGCCATGTGAAAAAGTAAATAAAGTTGTTTCTCTCTTTCTCTATCTCTCTCACTGTCTCTCTCTCTCTCTTTAAAAAAAAAAAAAAAAAAAAAAAAGAACTGGAGCGGTGACTCAGAGGTTACGGCGCTTGCCTGGCATGCATGAGGATGTGAGTTCAAACCCCAGCACCACATACATAGCAAAGTGTCGGAGCAACGAAAGCCATATGAAAAAGTAAATTTAAAAAATTGATTCTCCCTGTCTATCTCTCTTACACTGTCTCTGTCTCTTAAAAAAAAAAAAAGACTGGGAGTTGATTTTTGCACGTCAAACCACCGTGTACGGGGGAACAGCTGGCATGGGCTTGATCCAGAGGGGTCTAACTCAAGCACCTGAGGTGACTAGGTGGGGAGGGGAGGAGCACTAATCCAAGGTGGCATTTCAGGAGAAATGGGTGCAGGAGGGTCAGGTCATAGGGTTACAGAACAGAATCTTTCCAAGATGTACTTTTCTGTCATTAGCTGAAAGCTCTCCGAACCTCCTGGACTAGTGACATCCAGAAGGATCCCTTTCATTGCCTCGAGAGGGGATGGATCTAGTGCTGACGACTGAACTGAGAAGCTGGCATAGATGATTTGCACAACCAAGTCACCACTAAGTCACTGCTTAACTCCAGTCCCCAGTCTTCATTTTCTGCTCTGTAGTACAGAAATATTTCTTGAAAAGCCAGAATATCGGGGCTGGAGCGGTGGCTCAGCGGTTACCACACTTGCCTGTAATGTGTGAGGACGCGAGTTCAAACCCCAGCACCACGTATACAACAAAGTGTCCGAGGAATGAAAGTCACATGAAAAACTAAATAAAAATTGATTCTCTCTCTCTCTCTCTTTCTCTCTCTCCTCTTTCTTTAAAATAAAAAGAACAGCCAAAAAAATTCATAAATGTGAGTAGTATGTTGAATATGTTACCAGTCACTTCAACTTTATGGTGCTATGTTGTAGCTATGAAAGCTGACATGTTAAATTCAAGCTTCCACTCCAGCTGTTCTTCAATATATTTTTCCACCAGAGAAATATGTTCATTAAAAATGGGTGTCTTGGGCTGGAGTGGTGGCTCGGCGGTTACGGCGCTTGCCCTACATGCGCGAGTACACGAGTTCAAACCCCAACACCCATATACACAACTAAGTGTCAGAGCAACGGAACCCATGTGAAAAATTCAATAAAGATTGATTCTCTCTGTTTCTCTCTCTCTCTCTCACTGTCCTTCTCTCTTAAAAAAAAAAAAATGGGTGTCTTGGGGCTGGAGAGGTGACTCAGCGGTTTCGGCGCTTGCCTGGCAAGCACGAGGACCCGGGTTCAAACCCCAGCACCACGTATGCAACTGAGTGTTGGAGCAACTAAGGCCATGTGAAAAACTAAATAAAGCTGTTTCTCTCTTTCTCTGTTTCTCTCACTGTCCCTCTCTCTTTAAAAAAAAAAAAATGGATGTCTTGAGAGTGGTTACAGCGCTTGCCTGGCATGTGCAAGTACACGGGTTCAAACCCCAGCACCCACGTACACAACTAAGTGTCAGATCAACGAAAGCCATGTGAAAAACTCAATAAAAATTGATTCTCTCTCTCTCTCTCTCTCTGTCTCTCTCCCTCTCACTGTCCTTCTCTCTTAAAAAAAAAAAAAATGGATGTCTTGAGGCTGGAGCGATGACTCACGGTTCAGCGCTTGCCTGGCAGGTGCAAACCCCAGCACCATGTACACAACTAAGTGTCGGAGCAACAAAAGCCACATGAAAAACTAAATAAAATTCATTCTGTCTCTCCCTCTCACTGTCCCTTCCTCTTTAAAAAAAAAAAAATGGACATCTTATCAGTCATGGTGGCGCATGCCTGTAATCCCAGCCACTCAGGAGGCTAGGGCAGGAGGATTGCAAGTTCTAGACAAGCCTCAGCAACTTAGTGAGGCCCTGTCTCAAAATGAAATTGGGGCTGGAGCAGTGGCTCAACAGTTAAAGCACAGGCTTGGCAAGCACAAAGACCTGAGTTCAAACCCCAGCACCACGCACACAACTAAATATTGGAGAAGCAAAGGCCAGATTTTAAAAAATAAATAAATAGAATTGATTCTCTCTCTCTCTCTTTTCCTCTCTCTTAAAAAAATAAAATAAAATGAGTTGGGGATGTAGCTCAGTGATAAAGTACCATTGGGTTCAATCCCCAGTACACCTCCCCGACCAAAAACTGGACATTAGATGAGTTTATTCTGTTCTATATCTTCATACTGCTATTAGTGCCTATCCATGGAATTTCTCTGCAATGAGAATGGATGGAGCTTGAAAAGATTATTTTAAGCAAAATAGCCAAACTCAGAAGGTCAAAGATCACATGTTTTCTCTCATCTGTGGAAAACTAGAGAGGAAAAAGAAAAAGAAAAGGCAGGGTGTGGTGCCACACACGCCTGTAATCCCAGCGACTCGGGAAGCTAAAGCAGGGGAATCATAAGTTCAAAGCCAGTCTCAGCAACTTAACAAGACCCTATCTCAAAATAAAAAAGAGCTGGAGATGTGGCCCACTGATTAAGCACCCTGGGAAGGGCCTCATGAAAACAGAAGGGAGATCAGCAGAATAGAGGACAGGGACCAGAGAAAGGAGGAGGGGAGGGCGAAGGGGAAGTACTGGAATCCTGGGAAATGGAATTGATCAAATTATATTGGTATAACTGTGTGCATGTACAAATATGTAACAGCAAATCCCACATTATGTACAACTATTATGCACCAATAAAAACAAAGTGGAAAAAAATCTCTGCAGTAAGTGTAACTCATTATACATGTGGATGTCCTCTAAATATCCACCACAGCCTGAAATTCTGCACCAGATGCGAAGGACAGCAGGAAGCTCTCTTCCTCCAGGGCGTCCATCATCAGTGCTGCGCATCCACCTGCGCTGGCAGCAACCTGTCCACCTCTTGTCCCTCCTCCCTGAAGCCACCACTTGCATCATGGACATCCCCCACCAACCCACTGGGAGGAGGCTTGGCTGTCCAGGCTGCCCACTGCTCCTGACCCAGACCGGCCTCCTTGCCCAACCAAGCCAATCTGCCGCCTCAGGTAGGGGTGACAGGGGCATTATTGGCAGTTCCATTTTACAGAGGAGGAAACTGAGACACCCTGGGTTAGATACTTGGCCTAGGCTCTCAGCTAGGAAGAAAGAGGCTGAGGTGAGATGCAAATTCAGGCCTGATTCCAAAGCCTGAGCTCCAAAATGTGGCTGGACCCCACTGCTTGGCATGCACTAGAGCAGTTACCTAGGCCTGTGCCAGACAAGACTGGGAAGTAATTAACTTGTCTTCCAAGTTTCCATCATCCTATAGTTCATTTGCCCAGGGCCCTCGTTCGGTCTGCTTGCCCTCTTCACAAAACGCATCTCTGGGAACGAGTTTTAAGAGCCTGATATTTGGAACTGCGGGGTGGCACTTACCTAGCACACATGAAGCCCTGGGTTTGATCCCAGCACTGAAAAAAGAAAAAGAAAAGAAAGTTTGATATTGGACATTTACACTAAAGTACAAATTTAATCCCTTCCTTACTCCTTCAAGGAGAAGTTCTATTCCAGTTGTAGGATGAAAGACTAAAAGGAATCACTACCATTGGGAGAGATGAGGGTAAAGAGGGAGTATTTTTAGGGGAGAAAGAATATTTTTAGTTCTGCTCCCTGGAACCAAATCAGGAAGGAGCTCCTCTCACCTATCTACTCAGCAGTCCAGTCTTGTCTTAAGTTTATTAGTGGGGTAAGGCCTGGCCCACAGATGCTCATGTGATGTAGTTGCCATAAGAATGCCACCCCCTCAGATTCCATCAGCCAAGAGTCATGCCTTGGGATTAAGCATTCTCCTTTCTTTTGAATTTCTTGGTAATTTAATGTTTTTATAGGTAATACATGGTTCAAAAAAATTTATGGGTATTCTCTTCCTGGGATCACCAGTAAGGTCCTATTCCTATGTTTTTGTATTTTCAAAAAAAATCCAACTTAAGGAGATACAACTACTGTCCAATTCACCCTTTTTAGTGACCAGGCCTATGAATTTAGACAAATGTATATAGTCATGTAACTACTGCCACAATTGAGATACAGAACAGTCTACTTCCCCCTGATTTTTTTTTCAGATCCCTTTGATCATTCTCTACCACATCACCTCAGCCCTCTCTGATATGTTATTCTTTGTCCTTACGGCTTTGCCTTTTCCAGGATGACATAAACACGGAATCATACAAAATTCAATCTTTTGTCTTTTTTCACTTAGTATAATGCATTTGAGATTCATCCCTGTTGTAATATATGTTGCTTATCAATAGTTTGTTCCGAAATATGGGAAAAAAAAGTTTGTTCCTCATTATTGGTGAGTTGTATTTCATTAAATGAATGTACAGCAGCTTGCTTATCAGTATATCAGTTGAAGAACATTTCAGTTGTTCAGTTTGAGGCTATACGAATCCACATACAGGGGCTAGAGCAGTATCTCAGCAGTTGGAGCGCTTGCCTGGCATGCATGAGGACCAGATTCAAACCCCAGCACCATATATACAAAACAAAGGACAAATGGAAAGATAAAGTTGATTCTCTCTTTCCTCTCTCTCTCTCTTTTTAAAAAATATTCCTGATTCACACACATGTATTTGTGCAAATAGACATGATAATTTCTTTTTAGGTGAATACATTGGAGTGGAATTGCTTGCTCCTTGCTTGCTTCTGGTACTGGGAATTAAATCCAGGAGTGCCATACCACTGAATTATATCCCCAGTCTTTTTCATTTTTTTTTTAAAGAGAAAGGGATAGTGACAGAGAGAGAGAGAGAATCAATTTTATTTAGTTTTTTCACATGGCTTTCATTGCTACGACATTTTGTTGTGTACATGGTGCTGGGGTTTGAACTGGCATACTCCCGCACTCCAGGCAAGCGCCCTAACTGCTGAGCCACGGCTCCAGCCCAGCCTCTCATTTTTTATTTTGAGAAAGGATCACCCAAGCAGGCCTTGAACTTGTGATCCTTTTGCCTCCTCTTGCTTCAGCCTCCCGAGTTGCTAGGATTACAGGTGTGCACCACCGCACCCTGCTTTTATCTCCTTTTTAAATCTCTACAATAGCCCAGTGACCTGGTCTGCCAGCCTCCTTCGCAGAGGGGAAATCTGAAGGCAGAGAGGGTCAGTGCCCTTCTTTCCACATCACTTAGCAGATAAGCAAGCATCAGAGATGGAATTCGAACTCAGATCTGAAAATAAAATAAACCCCTTCTGCTGGGAACTAAGATATAATATGGATTTCCTGCCATTATGTTCAAAGGGGCCAAAGGCACCTACATCATAAAGGGTGAAGGGATTAATAAAGCAGAAACCTCATTTTCTAATTTTGGCACCCTTACAAGAATTCTGACTTGTGCTGGGAGGAAATCTGAGCAGGGGCCCCTCTAGGCCGGCAGTATGCTCTACTGCCTCGAGACTACCAGCTTTCCCAGAGGGAATGATTCCTAGTGTTTATCAGTGGGTATGGAATGTGCTCTTAAAAGTTTATAGTTCACTTAACATGCATCATCTCATCAGAACAACTCCACAGGAGGTGGTCCTGCCTCTCCCTGCAACCTACCCACAGAGCCACCACACCTGGCCAGCTGTGTGTAGAGGAAGCCTATTTGTGACCCTTATTATTTCACTCTGAACTGCACAGCCTTCCCCATGTGCAAGGACAACCTGGCAGTTTCAAACACCCTCCTGGCACGCCTGGATTGGCAGGGTGGTAGCCTGGAAAGGGCATGAGGCTAGGACTCCAGTCCTTTCCTTGAGAGTTTGTGGGAGGCTCCAGGAAGACTTGCAACAAATTTTGGTCCTCTTTGTTTTTCTGAATAGAAGAGACATGTACCAAGCTGGCAAATAAGACCCAAGAGGTTAGATTGCCACCAATGTCCTGGACGTACTAGGAAGTTGTGTCCCTGCTTTGTGCCTTCAGCTTCCACGTTCAGAAAAGTAGACCAGATCCAAATGTACTATATAGAATATGATAAAAATAGCCTTTCTTGGGGTAGGAGTACATAGCTC
>PVKS010044437.1:0-14327 GCA_004027875.1 Aplodontia rufa
ATAAAAACTGTCATGCCACTTGTGTGCAGGCTGGGGTGCTCTGCTTTTATTCCTTGCACATCTTATGAGTCAAGAATAAAGCCACACTCACTATTTTACTCTCTGGAGTAGCTTAGTTTTGTGGATGGAAAAATATCTTTATTTTATTTATTTTCTGTGCAGTGCTATGGCTCATACCCAGTGTCTCACACATGTCAGGAAAAGTGCTTTACCCAGTGAGTTACAAACCTAGCCTTCTGAAGTAACTTTCATGGCAAGAGTCTCTTTCAGGCAGACCAGCATTCAGAAAGTTACTACCCTGAATAGGAAATCATGTTCAGGAAATTTTTTCTCTTAGTTCTAAGGTTTAGTTATGCACAATCTGTCAGTGATTTATGCAAATATGGAAGTGAATATTCGCATTTTCACTTTTGCCTGTCTTGTTATTTGTTTACTAGTCAAAGAAATCTTCCTACTGAAATGCGTTTGTTCTCTCTCCCCAAAGAAATGCAGGGAAAAAATGCACTTCATGTAATTACTGTTTGGAAAATCTGCACCTAATTGAGCATTCTTATCGGAAATGCTCCAAAATCCAAAACATTTTGAGTATTATGTTGGCATTAAAATTTTTCTTCAGTTATGGGAATTTTGGATTAGTGATGCTCAACTGACAAAGTCTATGCAGATATTCCTAAATCTGAAAAACTCTGAAAGTTGAAGAAGGGAAACATACAAACAACAACAAGAAAATAACACCGAATTCTAAGGAAAGTAATCTCAGAAACTAGATATTTGGGAGGATAGGTGCTTCACTACAGACTCCATTAGAGAGCTTCTTAAAATTGAATGGAAGAGCTTCAAGAATTTAAGAAACTATTCATAGACTTTTCTGAAATTACATTTCAACTTAAAAGATACGTACATAACCTTTAGAAATATTTTCTGGGTTGGTCTCTAAGTCTTACCTGATATTTAGGCTCTGAATGAATTTTGAATAATCTTTGGCCCTATGAGATACTTTCACAATCAATGCATTGCAAAAGCTTTTCATAAAAATTAAATTTAATTAATAAACAACTTTTGAAGAAATTTATACTGTTAAGCAATTGGCTTATGTGACAAATTATCCATAAATTTCATGTTGGTTTGTTTTCATATAACTTGTGTCTTTATATCATTTTGTGTGCTTTTAATCTGACTTTTTGTGTCATGTAAGCTCTATCAAGTCCACAGCCCTAAATGTTGATTCATCTGATAATTGCCTTGTGTAAAACATAAATGTGAGTCCCATATACACATATTAGTAGCATTGTACTCGACACAATGCCTTTTGGAATGCCACGATCTCTATCGATATCTCATTATGTTCATTGTTATTTTTTGTTGTTGTATGTTGCCTTTCTATTTTAACTAGCAATTGTCAATTAATATATCACAGAGCTGGTAAAGCTACACTTTTCAATGACCGAATTGTTTAAAAAAAAAAAAGAAAAGAAAACAATTGAATACTTAAAAATGTCCCTCACTAGAAGAATGGATCCAAAAACTGTGGTACATTTATACCATGGAATATTACACAGCAATTAGAAACAATGATATTGCAGCCTTCGAAGGTAAATGGATGGCTATGGAAGAGATCATGCTGAGTAAAATCAGCTTAACCCAGAGAACTAAGGGTCGATTGTCTCCACTATCTGTGGAGGTTGGGACTAGACCCTGTCAGTGAGAAAGTTGGTCTATTAGCATGTGTTAAATCCAGATAAGAAGTAATGTTATACAACCTAATACTTTTTTAGAGATATTGTGGGAAGGGGAAGGGTGGGATAAGGGAGGGTAATTGGGGGGGCACTCCTGGGGGTAATTGCAATATCCAGAATATATACACATTCCATATTATTTTGTTAAAAACTTGTATGGTTGTACAAAAATAAAAAAATTTAAAAAAATGTTCACTAAGGGCTGGAGCAGTGGGTTAGTGGTCACAGCGCTTGCCTGGCATGTGCGGGTATGTGAGTTCAAACTCCAGCACCAATCACACAACGATGTTTCCGAGAAATGACAGTCACATGAAAAACTAAATACAAATTTCTGTTTCTCACTGTTCCCTCTTTCTTAAAAAATGTTCACTAATTTTTCCTAGGGCTATCAATTTTCAATCCTCAAATGATTTCAACAGTAAAAGTCTGGGTAGCCACAATGCCAGGCACATACACAGTACCCAATAAACAATTATGCTTTAAATGTTCTTTGCAAACATTTCTTATTCTGATTTTACTTAAGCTGATTTTATATCATGCAAAGAAATAAAATTCCATACTGTAAAAAGAGCATTAAGGAAGAAATATAATATAGCTGTATCCCTTTTTTATTCTTTTTGCACTGTGGAAACACAGTAATGGAAATAATGCAGAGGAACAGTTTATGTGTTGTGGGGGGTGTTTTGGGGAGTGGTATAAGTATGCACTCTTGAAAACATATTTAGTCTTTTTTCTTACTTGTTTGAGCTCCTCCCATATATTGTAAAGGACCCATGGATTCATGAAGAAATATTTTATCAAATGGCATAATGTTTGAGGTAAGGAAGTAGTTAGAATCAAAGCTTTGTGTTCTACTTAATTCTTATGTTTTTCATTGTCCATATTCGAAACAAAGATTTGCTTTGGATAATTATTTAGGAATTTTAATTTGTTTACCTATCATAAAATTCATTATATATAACTATACATATGTTTTTTTCTCTATAGTATAAAACCATAGCAGTAAGGAATTCAGATACAACAAGTGAAGTTATCAACATGTCATTACCAAAGCTAAGAATAAATGTAAGTTACTCTGCTGGATATTCTTAATGGTAAAGTTTGATCATTTATATGCAAAGTAATATTTAATAATTTAGTTTAATACCACCCCATATATTATAGGGCAACTCATTATTAGAGATAACAAAGATATTGAACTTTTAATGATAGGTGCCATAATGGAATTTTTATATAAAGAACACTTGACATACTGGTTAACTACAGATTCTGAGGATGAGGTGGTTAACAAACTTAGTTTAAAAAAATAGCAGCTTTGATTAGATCATAGACTTGAATAGCATTAATATGCACACAATACTCCTATGCAGTTTGTTGTTATTGTTTTGTTTTAAGGAGAAAGAGACAGAGAGAGAGAGAGAGAGAGAGAGAGAGAAGAAGAAGAAGAAGAAGAAGAAGAAGAAGAAGAGAGAGAGAATATTAATTTATTTAGTTTTTCATGTGTCCTTTGTTGATTGGACACTTTGTTGTGTACATGATGCTGAGGTTTGAACCCATGTACTTGTACATGCCATGCAAGTGCAGTAATTGCTGAGCCATTGCTCCAGACACCCTGGGTTTGTTTTTTAGTCTCTTCCCTTTTTAGTTTTCTGAGGAAGAGACAAGTTTAAAGAATTTTTTTTAGTGGAAAAATAGGAGTATTTGAGGTTGAGGGAGGGTTGAGAGAATTGAAGCTTCCCCTCACTGCTTTCCTTTCTAGTCACATAAACAGTGCAGACCGGGCAATTTTGGTAAAGGAAATGACTCTTACAAGAATGAAAGCTAAGGAAAGCACCTGAGCAACATTATTTCTTTAGTGAGATTCTCTATTATGGAAGCACTATTTCTAGCATGTGACATGACAAAATTAAGATATGCCACATTATTGTTGATTGCATTTAGATTTGCACTCACACAATGATACAATAAACCTCAGGACAACCACACTTTGGAATAAGAAATGGAAGTTTTTTATAAAATTTATTAATATATTTACAGTATACTTACATTTTGTAACAATGGTAAAGGTAACACATCTGCACTGATTTCTTACCTATATAATTTATCCTAGTAGTGAGTGAATGGTTTTTAGGAAAGGCTGGAGATTAGTTAAGGCAAGACTTATTTTGTTATCTTTGTTTTACTTTAAATTGAATTATCTGGGTTGGGATTACAGTTCAGTGGCAGAGGACTTGTCTAGAACCTGTGAGGCTCTGGATATAATACTTAACACCACATACAAAGAAATAAGTAAAGTTAATCTGATCATTGCTACTAAAAAAGAAGTTAAAATGTGCATGATCTGATAAAACAAAAAATTAATTTAATTATGAATTTGGACTGTAAGTTTATACTGTCTCTAAGAGAATTTTGTGGTGTTTTGAGATACTACATAAAAATATATTTTATAGATTTTTCTTCCTCTTTGGGGTACAGAATGCAGGAAAAAATGACAAAGTGTGCTTTGCGTGGGGCAGGAGAGATCTATATGGTATTCTCCATAGCTGACACCCTCGTCTCTTAAGAGAGGACCATTACTTTTATTAAATTTGTCCTTCATTAATGCATTACAATTTTACATAATGATGGGATTAGTTGTCACATATTCCTAGATGTACACAATTCAGCAATACAATTTGTTCATTATTCTCACACCCCCCAACATGCCTCTACCAACCTCCTCCCATCCAGTGAATCCTTGCCTTTCTTGTGGGTCCTATATTTCTCCTAAAAAACCCAAGTACACTCACATAATCCTTACACCTATGAAGAACATATATACATATATGTTCTAAAGTAGCTTAGCTACTTTTGAATATTAAATATATACATATATGTATATATATATACATATATATATTATATATATAGTATTGACTATAGTATATGTAGTGACATATTTATAGATGCTTGGAATGTTCCTTGCTTTATCTCAGTTCCAAAATTTCCCCTTCTTCTCCCTTCCTATCATCCCTTATTATTTTTCAATATATTTTACAATAAGTTTAAACATTTACATTTTTGTACAGGTATGCAGTAAGCTTATCCATTACTTTTAATTAGAAGTTAAAGACAAGAATATGAAATATTTCCAATAGCAATGACTTTCTCTGTTCTAGCTTTGTTGAAAGCATTTCTTTTTTTTAACCTTCGTAGAATATTCAGCAAATTCCATGTAATTTAATATTATTTCTTTCCAGAGGGAATTAGAGTGTTTCTGGATTATAATTCTGCTAGTGAAACATTTTATTATTTTCATCAATTGGGCCTATTCTCTTGATAGAATTCTTTTCACTGTCGACAGAACTGGTCTTGTCCTGAACTACTACCCACTCACTTCCTCAAAGCCTCTTGATCATTTTCCTCCTGGTCAGAAGCAGCTCAACTCATAATCAGCTTTTGAGGGGCTGCAGGGTTAGCTCAGCAGTGCAGCACTTACCTGACCTGTGTGAGGAAATGAGTTTGAACCTCAGCACCACATATAAAACTAAGTGTTAGGGAAAGAAAACCAAGAGAAAAAATCCTCTCTTCCTTTCTCTCAGTTTAAAATATATATAAAAATCAGGCTTTGGGATCTGACTGTAAAAGCATAGACACAGCAGTGTCCATGGCTTTCTGCGTAGCAAAATTGCCTGTTTAGGGCTCTGGTGGAGGTGAAATCTAACAGTCTCTGAGAGGTCAGAAGTACACTACAGTCTCTACTAAAAAGATTAAGTTTTGAGAAACATGAATTGTATTCTTCCATTGTAAAAGGTCCTGAATACGATGCCACATTCTGTGGGCTTAACATACATAGTGAGGGGGTCCAGTTCCACTAGTTTGTAGATTCCCAGTCAGTGCTAGGGATTAAAAGAACTGCATTTCCGTGTTCTCTTGGGGGAAATGGGAGATGAGTGGCAGGATCAGCACCGCCATCTTCAAAAAACCATAGGTCCTCCATGAACCTGAATAGCAACCATATTGTCTCTGGGTTTTCCTTTCTGCAAAGCACAGAAATGCCAACAAGTGTGCTCATTCAAATACAAGACAGAAGATTTACTATGCCTTTCACTTCTTTTGTCTCCAAGGGCTCTGTGAGAGACTACCAGTTGTGGGTGAAATCTGAAAAGGAAGCAGCACCATACCCACTCATTGGCAAGTTTCTGTACAAAATAAGATAGCATTTTAATTATTAATTCTAAGCGTGTCAAAATTGGTCTTATGGGCCTAAAAGTAGCTTAGCTACTTTTGAATATTAAATTTCATCTCATATGCATTAACAGATACCTTTTAAGCCTTTACTATGTGCTAGACAATAATATCTTTTGACTTAAGCAGCAAATGTTATAGTTGGAAAAAGAAATGTGAATTTTCACCCTTACTTTTTCAATTCCTAAGAAGAACTTTCACTAAGATATTTTTTCTGACAGATTTTTAAATTGTCATTCATTTTATCTATCAGTTTGGTTTTCATATTCATTTATTGGATTACCTGTTCCATTTCCAAACTACTACTATGTTGGCTCTGTAGAAAACCATTTTTAATTCAATCACATATCTTAATTGGTGAATAATTATGGAATAGCTATGCTCTGCAGAGGAATTTCCCAGACAATAAAAAACTCAATAGAAATTAACTTAACAAGATTCATAAAATATTCATGGATTAATTCAACAAATATTATGTCACAAACTCCATTTTCTATTTCTAAATGGATCCAAATTTGCCAGCATTTGTTTGAAGAAATTATTGATAAAGATGTTCCAACTAACCTTATTTTTAAATATTTTTAATTCAGTGTAGTTAACAGAAATAGAGCAAGAAAAATAAGGAAAAGAATCTATAGCAGCCTTGCAGAACTTTTTTTGTACAAGGGGTTGAACCCAAAGGAACATAACCAATGAGCCACATCCTCTGTCCTTTTCATTAAAAAAAATTTTAAGACACAGTCTCACTAAGTTGCTGAGGCTGTTCTCAAACTTGCAATCTTCCTGTCTCAGTCTCCTAAGTCACTGTGATTAGAGGCATGCACCACACCACCACTCCCAGAGACAGCAGTTCTTGAAATTGTGACAAATAAAATGATGACAATTTGTTAAGAATTTTAAACTAACTTGCAGTGGATATTGTATATAAAGCTCACAAACTCGTTATCTCCTACAATCTTTTGATTGTCAGTGATGCCACTGATGTATATTTCAAGTAGTCTAAGCAATCTAAAACCAAAGTTCTTTATGAAATCTTTTTTATATTCTAATGCTCAGACTCATTTAAATATTAGCCACTGAGGCTTATTTATAACATTGTGTTATAAATAAATTAAACCAGGCTTTGAAGTCATGAGGAAACATGGATTTGCTAAAGTTTACCTAACTACTTAGCATTGAAGAAGAAGCTAGAACAGGTTTAAGTCCTCTTCACTAAAAACATGCAGTCAACACTAATTCAAATGGCAGACTTATGTATTCACTCATTCCATAAAAGAAATTTTTAAAAGAATTGGACTCACATTCAAGTTATCCTGACTCCTCATGGAAATATGTTGGAAGGGCAAACATACTGTATGCAATTTTCTCCATTTCTAAGAGTGTACATGGCATAGTCGTAATTCAGGCAACAATATATTTTTTTAAAAATCTGATTCTTGGGGCTGAAGCGGTGGCTCAGCGGTTTCATTGCTTGCCTGACAAGCACGAGGAACCGGGTTCAAACCCCAGCACCACGTACACAACTAAGTGTTGGAGCAAATAAGGCCATATGAAAAACTAAATAGAGTTGTTCCTCTCTTTCTCTGTCTCTCTCACTGTCCCTCTCTCTTAAAAAAAAATCTGATTCTTCACAGCAAAAGTCCCAGAAGTAAACTGAAATCCGTTTCATTTGGTAGCAAATAGAGTCAAAATAATAGTCAGCAAAAAGTCTACATGTAGATTTCTCCATTTATAGGGCATGAACATATCTATGCCATAAAAATGAACAATCTGCGAGAGACTGCACTCCTGAAACAGGAATCAAAGGATGGTACCACCACCTTCAACCTCTTAGAGCCATTTCTCGTAGAAGATGTGACCCAAAAGATGCACTGTCAATTCATCCTCAAACCCAGGCACTAGACTGTGTCCCGCCCACCAGGTGGTAAGTTTGCTGCTCTTTTATAGAAACTTTCTTCAGCAAAAGATTTCATTCCTGAGCACAAATGTAGTACAAAACAAATATTCAAACTTCTACCCCCATAGAATGCTTTTTTCTTTTGAATACCCTAGTGTTTATAAGACTGAAAATAAGAGGATGATTTTCTAAATGAGAAATAGGCATGGTTTCCCTATAACCAAAGCAAATCAAAATAGTTTCTATAGTCTGTTTTTTTTTTTTAACTGATTTCCTTGTAATCTCTTGCCTAGAGCAGAGCCAAGGCAAGGATCATGCTGCAAGTGCTTCTTTTCACTCTTAACTCACTGCCCTGTGCTCCCTGAGATGTTCACATCAGATAAAGAAGGTAGTTCAGTGATGGTTGTCAGAAGACAGTGAAGCCCTACCTGGATAATGACACGGATTAGTATGCGAGGAATAACATATTTTCTTCTTTAATATAGAGAGAATGACAGAGAGAGAGAGGGGGAGAAAAAGAGAGAACCAATTTTTATTGAGTTTTTCACATGGCTTTCATTGCTCTGGCTCTTAGTTGTGTGCGTGGGTGCTGGGGCAAGTGCCGTAACTGCCAAGCCACCAATCCAGCCCCAAAGTAACATAATTTCTACAGAAACCTCTCCTTAGGTGAAAATCTGATACAAATGCATTGTAAAATCTCTTTCTTCCCACCCTCAGGATAGGTTCTAGCATGCTAAGAATGGTGGTCAGTGAAAGACCCCTGATTTACCATCCCTAATGCTTGACCTTTAAGGTCTGAGTCTCAAAGTAAGACTGTAGAAGAAACCAAAGAAATGGACACTAAAGTTTATGCGTGACAAAAACCTGAAAGTGAGTTTCCACACTTGCTTTTGTCAGTTTGATGTACCAGGGGGATCCAGTGTGAGCCATGCCATGGTCTTTTGCAAATGAGCAAATTTGGGCCCAGGGAATAATAAATTAAAGGGAAGATATGGACCTTGAGAGCTCACTGAGGCCACCCCCATCTATTTCACAAGTCAAATTATTGCATTAGAGTTATGCCAGTTTTAATTCAAGAATATTTTAACTTCATGTGATATAAATAATGAAGCATTAATGAAAAATATCTCATGCTACTTTTACCTTAACTGCCTGTTGACACCATTCCATAGAAAATTTGTAGATATCCAAACTTAAGAAAATTGGCATGTAATATAAATATTTCAATTTTATTTGGTGTAAGGATCAATACAGAGTGAGATACTGTATTTGTTTAAAGAGAGAGGGGCAGTGAGAGAGACAAAGAAAGAGAGACATGAATTTATTTAGTTTTCCACGTGGCCTTTGTTGCTCCAACACTTTGTTATGTCCATGGTGCTGGGGTAGGAACCCAGGTCCTTGTGCTTGCCAGGCAAACACCAAAACCACTGAGCCACCACTCCAGCCCCCACAGTGAGATACTATAAAAAAAAAGAACTTCCCAATTTTAAATTAATTCAAAATTGATTGATTAATACTTTTTATGTCAATTTTGAAAGCATAGATTGTGAAATAACTGCAGCACTGTTATGAATTTTATTTAATTTTAACACATTGATTTTACCAGTTTCACCATGATTCATAATTTTACCTATAGGGGACAAATAGATGTTAACAGATCTCTCTCCTTTTCATCCAGCTTCCGTTCATTATATTCTTCTTCCAAGAAGCCCAGATTCCTTTGTATTCTAACATACTGAGCTTAGCCTTACCACCACTGATTTGGGTCCTCATGTTTTATTCTTGTCTCCATACTCAAATTCCTGAATGCTTGCCTGGTAGGTGCAAGACCCAGTGTTTGAACCCCAGCACCTCATATATGACAGAGTGTGGGGAAAAAAAAAACAGATGAAAAATAAATAACATTGACTCTTTTCCTTTCTCCTCTTTGTTCTAGAGAACAATTTCATAGAAAAAAATACCTCTTCTCCCTTTTTCTTCTTTCCTTTCCCCTACTCACCTTGTTTTCTACTATTTAAATGTATTCTAATTCAAGCTTTGACATTTTTACAATACTACTCTCACTTTTTAAAAATGTGAAAAAATCATGCGTGTATGAAGTTCTTTTATATGATTTTGTGTGTGTTCAGTGAGGGAGAATTTCTTTCACCATTTAAAATTAGGACCAAAACTCAAGTGAAATATCTAGTGGTACCCCAAAAATGGATGAAAAGTTACCTGAAAATAAGTTCTTCCTTAATTTGGAAAATAGTATATTGAAATTTCAGGTTTTATTGTTGATAATAAGGCACATCTACAAACCTTTATTCTCCTTTAGCCAGTGCAATAAGTATATTAAACACAGATGTTATAGAAATAAGGCTACATGAATTTTGTTAGTTTACCTCCTAATGTCAATTCTTCTGATACTCAGGTTGGGATACTTTTAGAAAGTCTATTAGAAACTGGGCCTGTTGGCAAGATTCAAACACTTTCATAGAAGATTTGCCCATCCCACCAAGAGCTGGGAAGACAGGACAGCTCTTTGGAATACCTCTGGAAAACATCTCTGAGGATAATAACCCACCCAAACCTATTTTGGTATGTCTTGGCTTAAACTGTAAAGTATGAGTAAGGAATTTGGGGAAGGGGAGTACTCTGGAAGGGAAATGTGTCTCCAAATGGAAAAATGATTGACACTCCTGGCATTAGCTAAACATTTTACTCTTACTTCAAGAAAGAAATCTCATTGAACAAGTGCAGAATTACAAGGAAGAAACAGCAGTAAAACCTGCTCAGAAAAATTAAAATTGGTTCTGTCATCAGAGAATCTACATTACCCCTGACCTATCATTCTTGAACTCCACAGTTTCAAAGACTTCTTTTGTCACTGTAACAGAAGAGACTTCTCAATCTTAAGTTTTCTGAGGGTTTAAACCTGGTTTGTTTTTCAATACTTTTAGCATCCAGATCTAAGCTCTAGGATTTCATTGTCCTTTGTATATATATAATGGGTCTGATGAACACCACTGAGTTTTATTGTCTCCCATTGATATAAAATCATCACTGGGAGACAACATTTAATGAGTATCCAGTGACCTCCAAGCTTTATAATACATGTATGACCTTTAATGTTATGTTTTCCCTCTGTGTTTGGCAGATATTATGTTTGTTGCCTTATGGTTTTATCTTTTCTAGCAATTTAAGGGAGTAGTTATCATCATCATCCACATCCAAACTTAAAATCACAAAAGGAAAAGCACTCACTGAATCAAAGAAGACAAGAACCTGTTCTCTTCATTGTATGCTTGAAATGACATCTTTTTTGTTTCTTCCCCAAAGGACATGCTTCACTATCTGTACAAGGAAGGGCCTAAAGCCACAGGAATATTTAGGAAAGTTGCAAGTGTAAAGTGTCATCATGAATTTAAAGATCAACTCAATGCTGGGACTACAGTAAATCTAGATGCCAATCAATTTTTGTTACTGCATCAGTGTTTAAGGTACAAGTCCATCTTTTCTACATTTTATCATGTGGTTCTGGAGCATGATACATGGCCTGTTTCAGTATGTACATTATTTGTCTGCAAAGAGCCATAATGCATATACAATTCAGAAAGTGTTCAAATTATTTTACAAAGCTGACACTGGAATATAAAAGACACACCAATCATATGCCATGTCAGACATGCTTTAACTTTCCCTCCTATACTACTCTCATTTTCACTTCTGGTGTTCCATGTACAAAAATCAAACAAAAGGTAATTTAAATAAAATAAAGCAAACACAGTGGCTTACCGAAACAAATAGCTGGCTTAGGGTCATTTCCTATCTCCCTGCCTTTCTGAAGTAGTTAAAATTTTCAAAACTAAACATTTATTCAGCAACTGAAATACTTATAAAATGTAAACCAATATGCAACAACTGAGAAAAAATGGAGAGACTGATGAAAATTCTATTCATTTATGCAATCATTCCGCAAACACACCTTTCCCTCTTCGCTTAATGCCCTTCTACATTAAAAGTGGAGTAGAAATCACTCCTCTGGTGCTTCTTTTGCCTCACCCGAATTTGTCATTCTTTAAGTTTCTTAAGACTCATTCATGTTGACTTCAGTCACATCTGTCATTGTGGAGTTACAGTGCTCTAAAGTATTTCATTTCCCACATTCTTGGAATTTCTTTACATTCAGCTATTCTTTTTCAAAGGTTTTGACCAGAGCAAAGGTTTCTGCACATTTCTTGCTGGCTCCCATCTTCCACAGGGGTGGTATACATTTGATCAAGGATGAGAGAGACACATTTAGCTTTCATCTCAGGACCTGCAGCTTTGGAAATATGTTAAGAAAGCCCAGGTGAAGAAGACTTGCATATACCTATTCCTGTGGAGTGTACAAATGCTCTTAGAACCAACTTCATTACTTTTTCTAGAAGGGCCCTGTCTATTCTGAAACAAACCCCATTATAGATTTATAAAACAAATATCACTCAAGAGATCTTAGGAGCATGAGCTACAGCAATCTTCTCTAGTTCATAATGACTTTCAATTACTCATTAATCCTGGAATACAATCCAATTGTGTAGCGAATACCTAGTCAGATAGGGATGTCAAAGATATAGATGCACCAAGCCCTCTTCTCTTTTTTCACATAGCTGGATTTTCTCCCATCTCTTCATTTAGAAACTCGATTCTGTTTTAGAACATCTTGTAGCACCACGTTTCTTAACTTTTCTTGATGTGTTTGTCAGGGTCTGGTATCAGGTGATGCTGGTTTTGTAGAAAGACTGGCAGAGTTCCCTCCAGTCTATTTCATGGAAGAAACTGAGAAGACTTGGTATTAGTTCTCCTTTAAAGGTCTGGTAGATCTTGGGTGAGATACATCTAGTCCTGGGATTTTCTTTGCTGGAAGACATGTGATGGCTGCCTCAATCTCATTAGTAGAAATTGATCTGTTTCCATTTTCTATTTCCTCCTGTTTGGGTAGATCTCATCTCCCTAGGAATTCGTCAATATCTTCAAGGTTTCCTAGTCTGTAGAAGCATAATGTTTTCAGAATAGCTTCGGATGATCCTGTTGATTTCAGAAGTGTGTTGTGATAGTGACTTCCACATCTCAAAGTTTAAAAATTGAGGTGATTTTTCTTGCTCTTTTCTTTGCTGTGGCTAATGACTTGTCATTTTTGTTTATCCTTTAAAAAAAACAACCTTTGTTTCATTGATCTTTTGTATTGTTTTGTTAATTTCAATTTCATTACTTTCAGCTCATTTTCATGATTTCCTGTCTTCTACTGATTTGGGTGTTGGTTTGTTCTTCTTTTCCTAGAGTCTTGAGATATAATGTTAGGTTATTTGTTTGGTGTCTTTCTATTCTTTCAATGTATGAGCTCAATATGAACTTTCCTCTTAGAGCTGCCTTCAAACAGCCCCACAGATTTGAACATGTGCTATTATTATCATTTACGTCAAGTTTTTAAAATTTCTCCTCTGATTTCTTCTGTTAGCCATTTATCATTCAAGAATGCATTATTTAATCTCCAGGTGCTAGAATGGTTTCTATGTTTTATCTTATCATTTATTTATAGTTTCATTCCATTTGGAATCTGATCAAAAGCCCACTTTTGCCCCTATTTTCTTCTATGTGGTAAAGATCACTTTGTGTCCTAGAATACAGTCTATTTTAGAAAATGTTTCATGTGGCACCTAGAAGAAAATGAATTCAGTCGTTGATGAATGGAATATTCCAAAATGTCTGTTGGGTCCAACTTATTAATTGCATACTTTAATTCTATCGCACATTAGTTTTTATTTACATGCTCTGTCCATTGATGAAAGAGGTGTGTTTAAGTCACCCAGAAGTATTGTGTTGTGATCCATATGGTTTTTAGAATAGAGAAAATTTTGATGTACATAGGTGCTCTCCACTGTTTGGGGCATAAATATTTATGATTGTTATATTCCGTTGCCATATGATTCCATTGAATAGTATGAAATGATTTTCTTTGTCTCTTCTTATCAATTTTGGCTTGAAGTCCACTTAATCTGATATGAGAATACTAAATTCTAGTGTAACTTCTCCCTATGCTGGTTTTCATTTCTTCCTCAATTATTGAGCTACGTTTCCCTCTAACTGTAAACAGTTGTTTTTCTCATACAGCTTTTAAAATTCTGCCCTTGTTCTTTATGTTAGGCATTTTCATAGTAATGTGTCTTGGTGTGGGTCTACTCTGATTTTGTATATTTGGAGTCCTATATACCTCCTGATAGTGAATTTGTACTTCATCCTTAAGGTGTGGAAAATGGCCTGATGTACTTTCATTGAGATGACTGTGCATTGCATAGCTTTGTGTTTCACAGCCTTCATCCACCCCACTGGTTTTTAAATTTGATTTCTAGATGCTTCTCCAGATATCTTGAATACTCTGTTTGTGGTCTCTTACCATCTTTTATCTATGGTCAAGTTAATTCTTAAGATTATATACTTTCTCCAGG
>PVKS010044438.1:0-14327 GCA_004027875.1 Aplodontia rufa
CAGATCTAGCAATTGAGAGGTTTTTTTTTCCCCCCAGCTTGGTCTATTATTTATTTAGAATCAGAACTGATTTCTATCTGGATGATGCAGTCACTCAAGCTGATATCTTAAAGCATCCAACACAGTCCCCTCCCCCTTAAAAAGTTCCAGCCAGTGCCTGTGACAGTGACCTCCACGGCTATGGGTAGATTTGTGGCAAATCCAGGATGGCTGGTGGACTCACCGGAATCCCCTGACTCTCCCTCACTTTGCAGAGACCTCGTTCAGTCCAGAACAGCTTCAACTGGAGGTGTCTGAAACGGAAGCGGAAACGGAAGCATCAATTCCTTCCACACATGGAGGACCCATTTCCTTTGGACCCCTGGCCTTGGACTCTCTGGTAGCCATTGGCATTGTCTGAAGTCAAATGGATGACTTAACACATGGTCTGTCTTACCTTTTAATTTCCTAAGTGGAAACCTTGGAAAAGGGCTATGGGAGTGGGAAACATGGGTGGAGAAAAAAGAAAGTCGAGTCTTTCTTAAAAAAACGCAATTGAATTAAAATTAAAAATTTAATTTTTAAAAAAGCATTAAAAAAGAAAAAGCAGACACTAAGAGAAAAGTTTCCTTAAAGAACGTCTTTGCTGTATGTCAATTAGTGGGCCTGTTCCTGCGGTAGGTTTTCTCTGCTGCCTCAGAGCCAAATCTTCAACCTCCCACACAGATCTGTGAAATCAATTGTCTTCCCCAAACATGTGGTAACCACAGAGAAGTGAAATTAATAAAACTGCCCCAAAAGATGATTTCTAAAGATGACATTTCTACTCTAGTTTTAAGCTTTCTTGCCTGTGGCCCAGAAGGGGCCTGAAGGGGGAGCAGGAGGGGTTCATTCCTTGAGGACTGGGGACCCATTTTTAAAGTATTTTTCCCCTTAAGTTTCAGAGTTTTAGTTTAACTTATGTGGTGGGGGTGGGGGAGTAGAGCCAATCCAGTTAGAGCTGTCAATCCTGACAAACAGGCATGTCAAAGTCAATGGGCCACTGGGGCTCCCACTGAAACACTCCCCCCCCCACAAGCCCCTCCATGTGTTTCTCCCATCACCCCACCTCAGTTGAAGGCTACTGCTGAGGGCAGCATGGCTGACATACTGAACCTGCCACCCAGAGAAGTTCCTCTGGAAAAGGCCTGCTCAGCTCTGGCCCCACCCAACAATGCCCCCAAGACAAGGAAAGGCCATCAGTCTCCATTACAGAGACAGTATTTTCCTCCCATATTATCCTGTCTGTCATGTCCTCCTTGGACTCCAAAAGCATTGCTGTCTCATACATCATCATCATGTTCTCCCCACAAAGATGGAGAACCCCAGGGAGAGGTCTTTTTTTCCCCAGCGTCTCTCCCTAGATGGCCACGGGCTTTCCTGGGGTGACAGAAGCAATACTCAGCTACCAGGGGTGACATTTACATCCCAATTAGGCCCAGGGCTTTGAAGAGTGGAAGAGGAGGGAGCTGACAGCCAGTTTGTAAATCAGAAGCTTAAACAAACTTCCACACTCTCTGAAAGCCTGCAGAGCTTCCTATGAGATGGAGAAGGAAGGGAGAAGGGAAAAACCCAAAATCTACTGCTTGGGAATAGATATGGTTAGTCTTGGCACGTACACAGTCTTGTCACTGAAACTTGGAATATTATTTATAGTAGTTATGTTTAATTAAGCCCCGGATACACTATTTTAATTCTCAAAACAGGCTCATTTTACATTTACAGGACTTTTTTTAGGAGACAAAATTGAAGCTTACAGGATCAGGCAGAATTAGAAGAAACCTATTTGTCTGATTGTAGATCTTGACACTGATTACTGCAGGGTGTTAGTTCATCAGATATGGAATGTTCTAGAACTTCTGCATATGTCCTAAAAAATAATATTCCTATTGACAGTTCATTGAGAACTATTGTGCATTGGGCCCTGCTCTGTGCATGTTCTCCATATACATACTCTCTTTCAATTCTCACAGGAAATACCACACTGAAAGACAGGTTTCATTATTATCATTATCTATATTTTACAGGTAGGAATACTGGAATTTAAAGCATTGAAGTCATTCAATAGGTCTTCAACTAGCAGTTGATAATGTAAGGATTCAGATCCAGGAGCCGCAGTGTCCATGCTTAGCCAATACAAACACTGATTCGCTGTGCAGAAGTCTAGACCATCCCCAAAAAAGAAAGAAAGAAGCAGGGACAGCAGGAGAGCAGCATTCATCACTGGATTCCTCATCCATGTGAATCTGGGCGAATCTGTAGAAAATGAACCTCATGGGACATCTCAAAAGAGTTAACTGGCCACCAAAGCAGAGTGAGGAAGACCCAGGCCTTTTCTTGGTTTTGAGGGAGGAAGTTCTTTCTTGGCATCAGTTGTGATCCCCCCTCTTGCTGATCAACAGGCACTGTCATTGGGAAGGCCAAGGAGCCCCCTGCAGCCAGCCCAGGAACTGCCTGTCAACAACCAGGATGTGGGGCTCTCACTCTCCAGCATGCTGGTAAGGTAGGATAACCCACCTTTCAGCCTTTTCTCAGCTTCAAGGAAGCACTAGCACGTTCAGAGACTCCAGAAGTTCAACTGAGTAATCCTACAGTGGAGAATTTAACCCACTTGCTTAGGGAAAGGGTTTCTATCATGTTGGAGGTAAGGTGGCAACAACAGAAATTAGAAATTCAAACAAACTCAAAATGGTTCCAGGAGTCTCGGTTGGTTTACTAACTATACATCAGCCATGCCCCCTGATTTTATTTGGCTAAGCCTGCTCTTCACAATCTGATGTTTCATTATACCCATCATGGTAACCCCATTTCTCTTGCAAGCAAGGGGCTAAGGAATGGAGAAGTGAAATTTTTCTGGTAAATCAGTTGTGAAGTGTTGAATGTGGTGGAGGGAACCCTGGAAAGGTATGTGCACTGTATTAAAACAGAATGTAATGATCTTTATCGTCCCCTGAAAACTGCCAAGATAGGATGTGACGCTTGGAATTGCAGCAGCCATGTTGCTATGTCCAGCTGTCTCCCCTAAGGACAAATCCAACCACCCTGAGAAGAGCAGGCTGCTATGATGGAACGAACCTGAGTCCTTGAAGGCTTTGTTATGTTGCCAAATCAACCAACCCTGGAGCTGCCTTACCTTGCACATTTGATTATATAACAGAGCAATATTTACCTCCTATATCAACAGAGTTTGGTGCAGAAAACAGTGGATAAATGAAACTAAATACAGAGAATTTTCAGTGGCCTTAGAGGAAACTTCAGCTATTATAACATTCACATGCAAAGCTCCTAGCTGTGTCTTCGTCCTGCTCCTGGAGTGAAAAGACTCATAGTGAAGACAACAGACCCATGTGACCTGCTCCGGGTCTTCAAGAAGTTGCAGAAATGTTCAGGCCCCAAATAGTCAGTTTGAACCATGGCAACAGTCCAAGTAGCATCTAAGCAAAGCCATCAGGTTCAGAGATTTGAACTCAAACTATCACCTGACTTCATCAGACTACAAATCAGAAAAATCTACAATAGAAGACATAGTAATTTTCTGTGAATTTCCTATGCTTGTTTATTAATTGAACCAAAACTGAACATAATGTCTCTCCCCATCCTTCTAAAGTGTATACTTTAGGAAGAAAAAGCAGTAACATTCCCACCCAACATGTGCGTGTTATATAATAAATACACCATTATAGATTCTTTGAAAAGGGTGTGATTTATAGTTGGATCCTGGCAGCTGCTTTGAAGCTGTACAATTTTTCACTTAAGGCTAATTAGAAGATTCTTAATTAGCAAATCTTCTATCCAATAGATTAGACAATGAAGATTTTTCACAACCACTGTAATATTTAGTTCTCTTTTTCTCATCTTAACAAAATAAACTAGAAAGACAGCATTTATAAAAATTTTTGTCCAGGGCCCACAAAGTTCCTAATGAGAAGATCTGGAGTGATTAAAGTATATGAACTCTTCATCCCTCCAGACGCAACTTTCTTTGAGACCACGTGTCATTTGTGGTCTCAGTTTCGTCATGTAAGAAATGGGGAGACTGAATTAGCTCAGGGTTTCTCAACCTCATCGCGATTGATATTTTGGACCAATAATCCCTTAGATGTTTAGCAGCATCCCTGTCCTCTACAGATGCCAGCATCTCTCCTGCTTTCCAGCTGTGAGCACTGAATATGTTTCCACATATTGTCAAATGTCTCCAAGGGCCCAAGTCACCCTAAATGAGAACACTGAAATAGACCAGGAGTCATAAAAGCCAGTAAGGCTCAAGCTATTACACAAAGTGAGCGAATTAGCTCAGAAAGAAAAAAAGGCAGATTTAGGAGCAAGTGCCCCACCAGAAGGGGAGGACACGCCTCGCTTCCAGCGGACTCATGCCATTTCTCACACCTGTTGAAGAGAGGGCATGAGTTCCAAGATTGTGTGAAACCTCTTGCAGTTGTTTACGATGCTGAGAAATCACTACTTGTGATGGTTAGGAAGGGGAGTTTAGATCTGTGTTGTCTGAGTTTAAATCTTGGGTCTGTCTTCTACCTTTAATATTGAGCAAATTCTTTAGTATCTCTATACCTTGATTTTTTTACCTATCAAATAACAACAATAACAATAGCCACCTTTTAAATGACACAGCACTTGCAAGGGACCTAGGCAAATGTACACAGCAAGCACTCGATAAATACCACCTATTATCATCCCCAAGATATAAAAACTCAACAAACGAAACTAAACGTATCTATGTGTCATATTCAGCCTAAAGGCTACTGGCTTACAATTTTGGGCCACAGGATTTCAAGAGTCTTTTCAGGTTCCCCTATAGTTCTATTTTATAAAGTCCAGGACACTTATTAGCCTCTGATTAATTCTAAATAATCTGGTTGAGGAGATAGAATTCTGACACTAGCAAAGATCAGTTAGTCCAAAGAGAATTCTGATTAAATGCCAAAAAATGTGTTCCTGGAGATCAAGAAGAGAAGATGAAGGGCCAACCCTGCTTTTCATTTAAGAAAAGACTAGTTTTTGTTTCTTTTCAAAGGAAGAACATGAGACAGAAAGAGCCTCAAATTTGGAACCTGCCATCCTCAACAGTATTCTTTGAACATGCGTCATGACAATACAATGAGTTATTGTTTACTTTCTAGCTAAAATAAATTGACAATTATAAGTTGGTATCATTAGCCCAATTGCTTTTCAGTGAAATGGTTGATAGAGGCGATAATAGATTGGCTTCTCCAACCTTATCCTCCCACTGGAAAACAACATATCCACTCCTGATCAATACTTTGATCTGAGTTACATATAACACTGTCACACATCAGTGTTTGCTTCACTCCAGGATAGAGAAATGAGATAGCTTTGCAAAATTTAGGTCAGACATGAAATTGCCTTGGGTGAGTTGCTGTTGTGGTCTAGAGAGACATAACCAAATCAACACCAGACAGGATTACCAAAAACTGAAAGAGCAGGCTGAATCAGTGACCTCTGCCTTTATGAAAGCCATGCCACTGATTCAAGGAGTGTGATAAAGTCATAGTGGTCCCTGTGTTTGAATTACATTTCAGGAAAATGATTTGTGAACACAACCCATAATTCACCTTTTAAGAATCTTCCCAAGGAAACATGCAGAACCTGGAACCAAACTTTATGCATAGAGATGCTTTATGCAACATTATTTATGATAGAAAAGGTAGGCATCAACTTAAATGACCAGTATTAAAAGGATGCAAAATAAATTAAGGAATGACCCTTTAATAGATAATCATGCAGGTGATTATGAATGGGGTTTCAAAAAGTATCTTACTACATATGGAAATACTTAATACACAATATTGTGCAAAACTGGACATTAAAATTGAAGATGCAATGTGATACCAATTATTTGTGCATATTGGTGTATGAAAATATTATTTATCAAAACGTGACCTGATTATTTTGGGATGAGATCATCATTAATCTTTATTTCCATTTATAAACCTCTCTGCATCTTCTAGATCCTTATGTGGACCCTGGGGTTTCCGCTTGCAATTGTGCATGCTATACCCTACGGAAGACCATCAAGACCATGAAGCACTTTGAGTCCTGTACCTTGTACTACCTCTGTTCAAAGAGAATGTCATTGAGGTAGATAAAGCTTTTTATGTGGGGTCCAAGGCTTATAAAATTTAGGGAGCCCACTTTATGGAAAAAGATATAAACATTGAATTATAAAATTAGTCAAAGTCAAGCATTTCTATTTAAAATGAGAAAACATCACAAAATATTCCTGAATATTTAGAGATGAAATCCCTTAGTCTCTATTTGCCAGAAATGCGTATATGGAAGTGCCTCCTTATCGCAACCTGGCTCGCCTCCCCACTAGAACACTCTACAAGTCCCAGCAACTCTCAGCTTTATTATGTGACCATGCAACGGAAGACCCCTGAATTTAAGTTTCGTTGGTGCCACAGTCAATCTGACTCTGATTTTTATTTTTTTGGGGGGAGTGTTTCATAAATTCAGAGCCAAGTGTTATTTCACAGATAAATTTACCTAAGTAGTAGACTCTAGATCATATAAATCCAGAAGGCAAATACTTCAATTTCATTTCAATTTAGCAAGTATGTTTAATATATACTTTTTGATATATTAATTAAAAATTAGATTTCTGCTCTAAGGATATAGCTATATTCTGTTTAATATTAATTATATGTTTTTAAAGTTTTATCATTTTAAAAAAGAGTCAATCTCAGAAACTCTCTGCCATACCTAGAGTCTCCACTGAAACAGGTCAGCAAAAAATCTTCCACAGGAGTCCATACCAGCTTTCTGGGCTGGAGAAGTAGCCTAGAACTTAGAGCAGATTTGTTTCCAGTGAGCCAATGGGAGTACTGAACTAATGTCTGGTACACATGCACAGAGAGGTGCCAGAGTGTCCTTCAACGAAAACACAATAAAACAAAAATCCACACAATAATCAAGACAGACCTACATATAAAACCACAAAGTCCAACTCCCAAAGTATCATCTCAATCAGTGATTGTTTTTGCCACAGTTTTAAAAAACAATATTTTGTAAACAAAATGTTACTCTAGCCCTAATATATGAATGAATAAATATTTTTAATAAGGTCACCCAAAATGTGAAAAAAAAAAACCCTGGAACTAAAGCTAATTTAAATATGTCACCACAATATGCTGTGCTATGTGATTATATCTCGACTGTTAAACTATTGCAAAATCAATAATGGCATTTATTTACAATTTATTTTTACATATTAAACATAAACAAGCCTGAATTGCAAAAAAAAAAAAAGAGAGAGAGAGAGAAATATAAAACAAAGTAGATTCACAATATTCTTATGCAGTGACATCTATTTAAGACATTCCAATTTGTGCACATACTGGAAAAATATACCA
This sequence comes from Aplodontia rufa, assembly GCA_004027875.1. Lineage (NCBI taxonomy): Eukaryota > Metazoa > Chordata > Mammalia > Rodentia > Aplodontiidae > Aplodontia > Aplodontia rufa. The sequence continues at coordinate 7,407 of PVKS010044438.1, forward strand.
CAAATATATTTGAAGGACAAGTCGGGAGGGCAATAATTACAATCCATATAACAGAATACACACACACACACACACACACACACACACAGGATTCCAGAACAGTAACATATCGAAACAGAAGAAACATTTAAAGCGATAATGACTAAAAGGTGGAAGGGGAGCAAAAGAGAGAGAGAAAGGAGAGAATAGCTGAGACTTTCCTAGAACTGCTGAAATACACCAACCCCTAAATATAAGATCAACAAACTCCAAACTATCTAAAAATAAAGAAATTCATACTTAGTCACATTATAGTAAAACAACTTGAAAAAAATCCAAGCAAAACAAAAGAAAGACAAATTCTTGAAAGCAGATAGGGGTTGCTTTCAAGAATGGAAAGAAGATAATGTTTAAGGAAATTATCACCAAGAACCTTCTAGAACCGAAGAAAGACAAACATCCTCACTTTGAATGAGTGCCACCACGCCACTGAGCATCTAAACACCCAAAGGAGGTTTTTTTTTTTTTTAGTACTAAGGATTGAACCCAGCCAGGGGCCCTTAACCACTGAGCCACATCCACTGAGCCACATCCCCAGTCCTTTTTTAATTTTTTATTTTGAGACAGGGTCTCACTAAGTTGCTCAGGACCTCACTGAATTGCTGAGACTGGCCTCAAACTTGCCATCCTTCTGCCTTAGCCTTCCAAGTTCCTGGGATTACAAGTGTGTGTCACAATGCCCAGCCCAAAGGGATATTTTTCAACTCAATCTATAAATATCATAGAGAAATGCAAATAGAAAATGCAAGTGTTATACAAGAAAAGACAGATTCTGTGTAGAAGATCCAATTCAGACTAACCTCAGATTTCTCCTCAGCCATGCTATCTACAGTGGAGCTGCAAACCTCAACAAACCAGTTTTTAATAAAGAAAATTAAATGAAACAACTTTCAGACATTCCAGCCTCAGAAGATTCATCACTCACAGAGGATCTTCTGAAGAAGCACTCCAGAGTGTGTGCTAGCTGAGGGACAGTGACCGTAGAAGAAAGGTATGGGATGTGATAAACATTTGCAAGCAAGTTAATTCTAAATAAATATTCATTAAAAGGACTAGCAATTTACTTATCTAAAATGTCAGAGAAATTTTGAAGTGTCTTCTGGAACCCTGAAAGTGGAAGAAGAGCAGGGAGAGGTAAAGGTTCTTGTCCTGGTCTAGAGAAGGATGCAGACGGCTTCCTCACTATGAAAACATAAGTTCCTGCGTATCTGATGAAAAGGGAAATGTAAGAAAATTAACCAACAAAAGATAAAAACGGAGGATATAATTTTAAACTAATAGAAGGAAAATTGGAACAAGGGGCACTTTCTAATTTTGTTTGTAAATACACAGAAAATTATACAGAAGGATAATAACAAGCTGTGTGTGTGTGTGTGTGTGTGTGTGTGTGTGTGTGTGTGTGTAAACCTGTGCATCTGTGTATCTAGTGTGTAGCAGGTGTCTCTGTGTATATGTCAGGTTTGCATTCATGTTTCTGGGTGCAAATACAATTGTATTCTATTTTGCTTCACAAAATAGGACCAGACCATACCCTGTGGGTACGGTGTCTTTCCCACAAATGTCAAACAGCCCTCCGGGGCAGAAAACTGGGAAGCTTCATCATCCTGAGACTCATGGCACACTACAAATGGTCCTGGAAAAAAAAGGAATTGGAAAGTTGCCCCGCTTACTCCAAGGAGCATTATAAACAGGATGTTAACACTGGGCACTGACCTGGGGCTGAGCTACACTAGTTCCAGCCCTTTCTTGGGGAGCAGAGGCCCTAGTGCAAAGAACAGAAGCTCGCGTTCTCAAGCGTTGGTTGATGGAAAGCCACAGTCCAGGGATTCAGAGCCTGCACTCTAGGGACAGACTGCCTGTGTTTTACTACCAACTCCACCACCTCCTAGCAGGTGACTCTGTGCAGGTTACTTCATTTTCCTGTTTCCCTGTTTCCTCACTTCTAAAATGAGGATTATAGAGGGGCCTTTCTAATAGGCACATGGTAAAGATTAAATAAGTTAACATTTGCAATCACTTGAATAGTGCCTTGCTCCAAGACAGTGTTCAGTAATTGATGGGTGTCTAAGATATAAGAAAGGTGGACAGAAGTGTGAATGGATAGGACTATCCATGGGCTGATCTCTGGGGCTGGATGATGGGCACCTGGGGTGTGTTCAATTCTCTAGAATTAAAATTTCTATTGAATCTATAAAGTAATATTTTCAAGTGGTGAAAATAAATTGCAGGTATATTGGAGAAGTTGCCTTAGGGTTTCAAAATAGGCACAGATAAATGAATACAATAATAAATGTTCATTGGGGGCTGGAAGCATGGCTTGGTGATTATGGTGCTTGCCTGGCATGCCCAAGTACACGAGTTCAAACCTCAGCACCATGTACACAATGAAGTCTCCAAGCAACGAAGGCCACATGAAAAACTAAATAAAAATTGTTTCTCTCTGTCTCTCTCTCTCTCACTGTCCCTCTCTCCTTAAAGATAAATAAATGTTCATTGACTTATAAACAACTAATATAATCCTTACTAAGTGCTGGTGGAACATTTTAATGAAGCAAATATTTTAAAATAATTCTAAACTTAAAAAACCAAATAAGAAGGACTGGAGCTGTGGCTCGGAGGTTACAGCGCTTGCCCAGCATGCACAAGTACACGGGTTCAAACCCCAGCACCCACGTACACAACTAAGTGTCGGAGCAACGAAAGCCATGTGAAAAATTCCATAAAGATTGATCTCTCTCTCTCTCAGTGTCCTTCTCTCTTAAAAAAAGAAAAAAACAAGAGTTACACTGCTGGTGGGACTGCAAACTGGTTCAGCCACTATAGAAATAGTGTGGAGAATCCTCAAAAAATTAAGGATGGAACCACCTTATGACCCAGCTATCCCACTCTTGGGGATTTTCTCAAAAGAGTTAGAGTCAGTGTATTATAGTGATGTGGCTTCCTCAATGTTTATAGCAGCTCAATTTACTATAGCTAGACTATGGAACCAACCCAGATGCCCCTCACTTGATGAGTGGATTCAAAAGCTTTGGTACATACATACAATGGAATACTACTCGGCCATTAGAGAAGACGATATTATGGCTTTTGATATCAAATGGATGGAGATGGAAAGAATTATGCTAAATGAAGTATCCCAATCTCAGAGACTCTCATCTGTGGAAGCTAGAATACATGGGGAAGCAGTAGGTTAAATGGCTAACCTAACAATAACTTCAAATTGTATGATTCTCAGGGTAATAGGGAGATGGCTCCCTAGGATACTTGGAAGGGTAGGGAGAGGGATGGAGTGGGGGGAGGGTATTTGAAGAACTCCTAGGAGACTGGAGAGTGGGGATATAGGGGAACCATCTCAGAAACAGATGTTGTTTTTTTTTTTAATTTTATTTTTGAGCAACCTTACAAGATTTTAACAAAATAATATAAAATGTGTATATATTCTGGATGTTGCATTTATCCCCAGGAGTGCCACCCCCAATTACCCTCCCTTATCCCTCCCTTCCCCTTCCCACTATAACTCTAAAAAAAGTATTAGATTGTAAAGCATTACATCTTATCTGGATTTAACTCATGCTACTAGACCAACTTTCTCATTGTCCAGGGTCTAGTCCCCACCTCCACAGATGAGTGGAGATAATCGACCCTTAGATCTCTGGGTTAAGTTGATTTTACTCATCATGGTCTCTTCCATAGCCATCCATTTACCTTTGAAGGCTGCAATATCATTGTTTCTAATTGCTGTGTAATATTCCATGGTATAAATGTACCACAGTTTTTGGATCCATTCTTCCAGTGAGGGACATCGGGATTGAGAAACAGATGTTATTCCTCCACGAGATACCCATTTAACGCAAGAGTTCTTCTGGGGGAAACTGCAACAGGGGAAACCCAAGCTGGGCATCCATGTTTTTGCATTACCCCTGGATAATAAAGTATATATTCATTGGTTACTGATGGTTTGATAATGTTTCCCTCTCATTTGTATCTCTATATAATCTTAATAAAAAAAATAGTTTTTCTAAAAAAAAAAAAAAACAAGAGAGTAAAGTTGTAAGCAATTCCTTAAAGCGGGAGAGTTTTCCTGTCACATTTACTTCTATATGTATTGATTTATATTAGTGCATTATAGTTACACATGATTGTGGAGTGCATTCTAGTACATTCATAAATGCATATAACAGGTTTCGCTCCCTTTCACTCCCCAGTACTGTCATCCCTTTCCCCAGCCTCTTTCTCTGAGCCCCCCTTCTTCTACTCTATTTGTTTTCCTTCTATTAATTAACTTTTCAAATTGGTGCATAAAAGTGGAAATTGTTATGTAAAAATGCTTTTTAAAAATCACTCCATAGGGCTGAAGCAGCGGCTCTGTGGTGTGTGCGAGGACTGGGGTTCAAACCCCAGGATCACATACACAACTGTGTCATAAAAATAAAAACTAGATGAAACTCTAAATAAAATTCATTCTCTTTTTCTCTCTCTGTATTTCTCTTTAAAAAAAAAAAAAGCACTGTATCGATATTAGCTGTTATGATAGGAGGTGTCAAGGCAGACACCAGCTTCACCGTGGCTTGAGTTTTGTCATAAGGAGAAAGTGGAGATGTTAGCACAGAGTAGTGTTCAGATAATGACACGAGTGCCACCCCTTCTTGAACACTGTGGCCTTTAAAGCTTTGTCAAGGTGTTGACCTGTTTGCCCCTCCCCACTTCCTAGAAATTTGTTTCTCAGGAAGCCTCATGGATGCCTGAAATAGCCTCAGGAAAATATTAGATCAAATTTTTATAACCTAGTCAAAAAGGAAGCCCACCCTTGCTGGAGACAAAGGCAGTGAAGATTTCAGGAGTCAAAGTCACATGAGAGTGAATGCTTAGCCCCAATGATGTCACTGTTTTTCTCACAGATGTCCCATAATATATGAACCCCAAACTAGTTACCATGGAGGTTGAAGGGAAGAAAGGTCAACGCATCTGTGAAGGGTGTGGCATTGCTTGACTTCTTTCAAATACGTTAACCTGTTGCCTGAGTCATGGTCCTTTGAGGATAGTTTTTCATCAGTCTCTTTCTCCCTCGCTAGTCATCCTCCCCGAAACATACACATGTACAGGGGCAAGAACACCCAAGGAGGGTGCGGACAGCTCAGTCTTTGGTCCATCTCCTTTCTTTGACTTCCTTGAGCTCAAGGAGGTTAAGCAGAGCAAAGTTGTCAACCAACCTTGAAGCCGTGCCTAAAGTGGTTGTCCTTGAACACTGCCAATGTATGGATTTTAGTTTGGGAATTAGCTACTTCCAGCAAACAAGTGGTCTTCAGCATAATTAGGTGCACCCCTGAGCATCCTCCAACCAGGAAATTTAATAAAGTAAGTCATTTCCTCTGCCTCTCTTCTCCTAACTTCTCTTTGTTAAAAGTATGCCCATTGTCAGACTCTGACAGTGGGGAGGTGAAAATTGGGCAGTGGCCTGTCTGTGCATCGTCTTCCCATTAAAAAACTTTTTTAAGCAAAACCTCCAATGTCTTCACATTAATTCAGAATTCACTGAGGCGATTCAAACGTCTCAATCCCCTTTGTCTTCACGTGTCTCATTCGGGGAGAAGAGAAATGGGAAAAATGAATGATGAGTGAATAATCAAAGCTAAATCCAAGTTAAAAAGAAGTAAATTAATACATGAAAGGCACAACTTGTGATGAAGGCATGTGTGTAGGTGAAATTAGCTCTGTCTTCCCAATTCTTTGATCAGTTGGAGGATTCGGAAACTTCTAAGGGCAGGCGATGCCTGTGCCAGGGTGGCGAGGCAGGTGGGAGATGTGATTAAACTCCAGGCTGCCTGTCAGCGATGTTCCGGCCTCTCCTCACTTGTGATGCTTCTGTGGAGTTTTCACAGGAGAGCAGGCTGTCACGATTTGGGAAGAGAAGGTATCCTCTTGCTAACTCCTCCTCTCTTTGATGCCTGCAGAACTTGGCCATTAAAATCTGCCTTGGGCTAAAACTCAGCAGGCAAGTTTCCAGTCCAAGAACAGCTTTGACAAAATTTTAATAAAATTTAATAAAATCTAGTTCTGATTGGCATTGAGGGATTTGAGTTAGAGAAAAGTTTACCTCTATGTTTAGGTAGAGAAACCACCACTGTGAAACGCTACAGAGTTATGACTTTTGGTGTGTTGGTATTTTGTTCATAATTACCAGGGTCCTTGTTCCAAGAATCACATGGGGGATTATGAGTTTTCTCAGGCACTGCTCAGGCATTTAAAATCCTAAGTTTGAATGATTTATACAAACTTCAGTGTGGTTCTGTACCAGCTGGCTAAAGAGGTTAAACATTTTTTGGGTTTTTTGGTATTTTTTGCTTTTTAAATTAAAGGCAAAAGATTTATCAAATAGTTCATATAAAGTGAATCATTTAGCTGGACATGGTGGTGCACACCTGTAATCCCAGTGACTTAGGAGGCTGAAGCAAGAGGATTGCAAGTTTGAGGTCAGCCTCACCATTTCAGTAAGGCCCTAAGTAATTTGGTGACACCCTGTCTCAAAATAAAAAAGTAAATTTGGGAATATAGCTCAGTGGTAGAGGGCCTTGGGTTCAATCCCCAGTACTAAAAATAAAAATTTTAAAAAAATACTTATTTTTTTTCCCACATTTATTAGAAGTATATTGTGATACAGGATACAGATAAGGGGGAAACATTGTCAAAACTGTAGCAATCATTGTGTATAAACTTTGATAACCAGGGGTAATGCTAACACATAGATAAGCTACTGTGGGTTTCATCTAATGCAGTTTCCCCCAGAAGAACTCATGTGTTAAATGGGTATCTAGTGTAGGAATAACATCGGCTTCTGGAATGGTTCCCCCGTCTTCCCCATCACCAGACTCCTATGAGTTCTTC
>PVKS010044439.1:0-14334 GCA_004027875.1 Aplodontia rufa
CCTGCACTGCCATAGTGAGGGTGGGCAGGGGAAGTGTCTTGGACGCCCAGGGAAAATGGCACTCAGCCTCAGCTGGGCAGCTGCTTTATAGTCTGGGGAAAGGAAGGAAGTTGATGGGGATGGCCACTTGGAGATTGGCTGGTGAATCCATCAATCATCGGGTGTTTGCAAGATGCCATTGGAGCCTGTCTGCCAGCATCTTGATTGGTTGCTCTTTTTGCTCAAGCTGCCTGATACCCTGCACCCACCAGCCAGCTGCTGCAGCCATGTGCGCTGCCTGATGCCCTGGCCCTGGCCCCTGGAATCAACCTAACATCCCGACCTTTTTGGTGATATAGGGTGTCTATTTTGATATAGGGCATCAATTTCCATCTGGCTAATTCCTGTTGTTTATGGGGCATCATGGGGAGAGAAAGGTTCAGGTGTTGGTTCATTGGGGAGGTGGCTGGAAGGGTGCAAGGGCATTTGTACATTACTCCAGTGACCTCACTTATGCAGTTTTGGGAGAACCTGAGGAGACAGGGAGCAGTCATTAGAAGGAGTCTTATCACTAATATAGGAGTAAGAATGGGGATCAGCCAGGTGACAAGAGCAGAGTTTAGCCATCCAAGGGTCATTTGACTGTTGATGCTTAAGCCTCTCATTCAGATGTCTGAGAGTTCTGATGTTCTTCCCCATCAGCCCTGTTTCATTGATGTAGCAGCCTTTATCCACCGTCAGGAGATCTAGTGTTTGGAGGTTCTGTAAGGAAACTTGGGTGACAGATGTTATTTGTCTTTGTAGCGAGGCCAGGGACACAGCAGATGCCTCCACTGTCCCCAATCCATAGGCAGTGAGTGAGGAGGCTAGGGAGAGTCCGACCACCACTGATAGAAAAATGGCCTGTTTTATCATAGGAGGGGATTCTGAGCAGCAAACCAGATTAGAGGAACCCCCTTCTAAATGTGGCATTTAGATTTTAAATATGCATCTCAAATAATGTTTAAGAAAGATCCATTGCCTTTGTTGCTAAATGTCCATGTAGCATTGAACTTTGGTTATACTCTCCTGTCAGGTGTTTAAGACCAGCTTGATCAAAATGGATCTTGTTCCTATCTATTGCTAAAAGTCAGCTGAAATTGTCAGGGTCAGTCATTCTTTTTTTTAGAGAGAGAGGGAGAATCAGTTTTATTTAGTTTTTCATGTGGCTTTTGTTGCTCCAAGACTTCATTGTGTATGTGATACTGGGGTTTGAACTCATGTACTCGCACATGCCAAGCAAGTGCTGTAACTGCTGAGCCACTGCTCCAGCCCATGTCAGGGTCATTCTTGAGGAACTCACAAAAAACCTCTTGGCTCATTTACCAGTTGTGCCATCTGCCAGGATAGATCAGGGTCTTGCTCACCACATGTGGCTTCGCTTGGAAGTGTCAGGGACTTTGCCCATGAATGATCTTTGCCGAGTTGGCTTTCTGTTCTCTAGGGTCACCTGAGTCCCCTGATCAGGAGGTCATGTTACTCAGAGTTGTGAAGCCTGTAGAGAAGTTCCATTGTCCCCTGAGTTTTGTTGACCAAACAGGGCAAGGGCCAAAATCTTGACTATTTTCCTTAACCCTTTAAATATATTAACTTTGGTAATCTGGTTTTGGTATTAAACATCCAGCAGGGCAGTTTCACCAGTCTTAAAGTAGAAATACTGTGTTACAGCTAGGGCAGTTTCACCAGTCTTAAAGTAGAAATACTGTGTTACAGCTTTATAGTTACCCTTTTTGTCTAATTAGGATCAGTAATAGTGCTTGAAATTAGTAGTATATCTTATCTGTCCTGTAGGTGATGGCATGTCTTAATTCAGGTTTTTCTCTTAAAACTGGTACTTCTGCAAAACACTAATAAACAATAGTTTTAAAGATTTGCAAGGAAAATACAACAAGGAATTAGCAAGAGTAAATAAAGTTAATTTTACTTTGGAACCTTAAGATGAGGGGCTGAGTCTGAACTCAGGTGAGGTAGAACTCTTTGACAAATAAAATGTTTTATTTTTGAAACTGATCTTTGCCTCTTAACAGTATTTTATAAAGTTTTCATGTATTATTTCTGGAGTCTATCTGAATATACAGTAGGAAACAGTGTTAATGATCAGAAAAACAGTCAAAGCAAATAAATATAAGTCAGGCTTTCTATGTTAGATACAATATATATAAGAGAGCACTTATTGGTTACCTTACCTGTAAATCTATATAAACTTTCATCTTATAAGCTTTTATATAGAGTTTAAACATTTATTTGACCTCAAGAGATATTTTAAATAACTTTAACTGATTTTGCCAATTATATTTAACTTAATAATATGCAGACTTTTGAAATTTGCTCTCCATAAACCTTCTGCAATTTAGACATTTATTCAAAACAGTTGAAAAATATAAAATGAAATTGTCAAGAGAAACAGTATCAGCGATTAAAGACTGATTTATAAATGCAGCCCATTAATGATAAAATCTCTATGCATTTAAAACAAATGCATGTCAGGTTTAAAATGAAGAGTGTTTAAAAGATAGCACTTAGTTTATTTGTCTGCCTTCAACTATGTAACACATATAGAGGAAAACTCGAAAATTTAGTTATCAGATGTATATGTGTCTTTAGTCGTATATTCATTTAAGGCTTTAAAACAGGTACAAATTTTAGCTTTAGTTTCCCTAATAACACTAAACAGACATAAGAAATCATCTTAATAAACATATCAACGTTTTAAGAAACCCTCTTGTTAATTGATTTTGCCTTCTCAGTATATCTTTCTCAGTTGCTGATTTTTTTCTTAGATTTCCCAATTGGGTGAAATACCTTGTTTCACAATGTTAATGTCTAAACAGTTGAAACTTTTGCACTCTTTATATATCTGTTACACCTGTTAGAATTTTATACCTGTTAGAATTACACCTGTTATAATTGTAATTCTTCACAATTTTGCCATAGTGAGGGCAGGCATGGGAAGTGAGGGATGCACAGGGAAAATGGCACTCAGCCTCGGTGGGACCCGGGACAGCTGCTTTATAGTCTGGGGAAAGGAGGGATGTTGATGGGGATGGCCTCTTGGAGATTGGCTGGCGGATCCATCAATCATTGGGTGTTTGCAAGATGCCATTGGAACTTGTCTGCCAGTGTCTTGATTGGTTGCTCTTTTTGCACACAAGCTGCCTGATGCCCTGCCCCCTGGTGCCTGGAATCAATTTAATTTTTTTCTCTGGGTTTTGTTTTTCTGACAGTTGTGTATGTGGTTCTGGGGTTTGAACCTGTGTTCTTATGCATGCCAGGCAGGCGCTGTAATCGCTGAGTCACCACTTCAGGCCTGCAGATACAGTTTTGTACAAGGTTGCCCCAGCGTTTTTGCATGGTTCTGGTCCAAGCAGTCTTTGTTGTTAGTATCAGGCTACGATGAATGAGAACACTTCCATCATAAGTCCTGACTTCATTTTTTGTCCATTTTACTTTTTAGGATTGACATAAACAACTCCAATTTGATTCTGCAAGCCTCCACATTCTCCCCTTTTGATCTAGGTCATTTTTCTGAAAACATCAGTGATTAATCATGCTATAGTTAGTTTTTTTGTTTTGTTTTTGTTTTTGTTTTTTAAAGAGAGAGAGGGACAGTGAGCAACAGAAAAAGAGAGAATCAATTTTATTTAGTTTTTCATATGGCTTTCGTTGCTCCAACACTTCCTTCTGTATGTGGTGCTGAGACAGGGGAAAAGTTAGGCAGTCAGAGTAGTTAGAATGCTCGAGTCAATCAAGGGAAAACTGGTTCTTTTCCTTTAAGATCAATTTACATCCCCGGACGCTAGTGAGAAGGGTCTGGCAAGGTGGGTCCAGATGCAGACACTCCCTTCTGCTAAGCCAGGAACCACATTCTTTCTATTGATGCCTGAGGTGCAAACCCAAGGCTGGACCAACCAGAATTTCCCATGCCCATGTCCTAGGATTGAGGAGAGGGAGAGGATGACCAATTGAAGGGTGAACTTCCTATAAAAAGGGCAAACCTAGCTGCCTCTTCCGCTCTGTCCCCTTCTCTCACTCTGGGGGAGTCTGCTCTTTTCCCTATGCTTTGCTTTCTATTATTTTCTCTTTTTTTCTTTTAAGAAAGAGAGGACAGTGAGAGAGAGAGAGAGAGAGAGAGAGAGAAAGAGGGAAGCAATCTTTTTTTTTTTTATTTAGTTTTTCATATGACTTTCATTCCTAGGACACTTTGTTGTGTACGTGGTGCTGGGGTTTGAACTCGCATACTTGCCCATGCCAGGCAAGGACCATAACCGCCGAGCCACCACTCCAGCCCCTATTATTTTCTTTCTTTCTTTTATTTAGATGGATTTTATTTTATAGAAAATAAAGCCTAGGGAAAATAGCAGACTTCCCCCCAGAGTGGGGGAAGGGGACAGAGCCCCCTATTAGTTTCTTAAAATAAAATCTGTCTACGATGCCAGCCTCCATGTCCCTCGGTTTCATTATTTGACTCCGAGAGGACATGAACCCAACATCCACAAAACTGGCATCAGTGCTGGGGTTCAAACTCATGTCCTCACACATTCTAGGCAAGCGCCATGACCACTGAGCCACCACTCCAGCCCTTATAGTTAGGTTTTGATTGGTCCTCCTCCAGTATGGACTTGTCATAGTTGTTGGCCTGATCTAGTCCCATATCAAGAGGAAGTGATTGACAACTGGGAAGCAGTACTAAAACTCTTTTAGCCACATTTGAGTAACAAGGAGGTTTTACAAAGAGTGGTTCTAAGGCTATATTTACCTGGATTTCATTGGTTAGTACAACTTAATTTGCTTGGTAGGAGACGGTTATCATCTCAAAGTGCTTGGCCATTTTATTTTGTTAAGAGTTGTACTGCTGCAGAATTTTGATAGTTAACAGGTACAAAGTTGAAGGATAGAAAACAAAGCCAACAAGGTCTAACTGATCCATGTTGCATAATAGTTTTGAACCAAGAACCTACTGTTAAAATTAACCAGTGGTAAAAATCAAATGACCAATATGAATTAGATGAGCCCTGTTCTAACCACAGAGATTATTTTCTTATTTTATGTAGTTCAGGATCAATTTCCAGATCCAACACGGAGTTTTAGTCATATACAAACATGTTCTTATTTAAGCAATAAATGATCTCATCACCTTATCATTTGCTATCTCATGATTGGTCTGAATTAAAAGAGTGTTTTAGGGCTGGAGCAGTGGTTCCGCAGTTCTGGCACTTGCCTGGCATGTGCAAGTACTCGGGTTCAAACCCCAGCACCCATATACACAGCTAAGTATCACAGAATGAAAATCATGTGAAAAACTCAATAAAAATTGATTCTCTCTCTCTCTCTCTCTCTCTCTGTCCTTCTCTCTTAAAAAAAAGAGTGTTATAAAGAGGGAAGACTAGAATAACTTGAAAAAAAATTTATATCGAGGAATTAGGGATGTTGCCAATGTTACCCAGTATGTATACTGAAGAATTGCTGAGTCAGGTTCCATCTAATTATCCACAGTAGTAATTAATTGTGGATTGTTGAAAATCTTTCTTTGTTTACTTATTTATCTGGAGTGGAGATTGAACCCCAGGACACTTTACCATTGAGCTACATACATCCCAAGTCCTTTTTGTTTTTATTTTGAGACAGAGTCTTATTTGCAATCTTCCTATCTCAGTTTCCTGAGTAGCTAGGATTATAGATATTTTCCACTAGGAGTGACTAGACTTCACTTTTTACAGCAGTTTTAGGTTGACAAAAAAAACTGAGGAGATTGAGGCAGGAGGATTACAAGTTCAAAGCCAGCCTCAGCAATTTAGTAAGATCCTGTCTCAAAATGAAGAAAGAAAATAAGAAAGATTTCCAGGGATGTGGCTCAGTGGTAAAGTGCCCCTGGGTTCAATCTCTGGTACAAAAAAAAAAAAAAAAGCATATCTCTGGGTTCCCTTTCAAGTGCACACATGTGCATTACACCCCTGCACTCCCACTCAAGAGTTGAATGGGAAGTACAGAGTTCCTGTATGCCATCCTCATCAACACCCCCTACACACAGTTCCATCTATTATTAGCATCTTGCATTAGTGTGGTACCTTTGTTATAATTGTTGAGCCAACACTGATATTTTGTTATTAACTAAACTCCATACTTCATGGCCTTGCACTAAATTAATAGTTACACCTGTGTTAGTCAGGTCTCTGTCACTAGAACACATACCTGAAATAACTTATAAAGAGAAAATGTTTATTTTTGCTTACTTTTTAAATTTTTAACTTTTTTTATTAGGTGAATATGGAGTTACAATTGAGGGGGGAAACATTGTCAAACAATCAAGAACAAATGTACATATACATAGTTATCCTAGGCTAATGCCATGTCATGGATGCCCAGCTTGGGTTCCCCATGTTGCTGTTTCCCCCAGAAGACCCCCTGAATTGAATGGATATCTCGTGGAGGTCAGAGATTTTCTTCAAGGATGATTCACATCTATTCCCAACCTCCAGTCTCCTAGATATTCTTCCTAAGCCCTCCTCCCACCCTGTCCCTCACCCTATGCCACCAGGTATCCTAGGCAATCATCCCCCTGTTTCGTTAAGAATCATACAGTTTGGGTTGGGGATTTAGCTCAGTGGCAGAGTGCTTGCCTAGCATGTGCAAGGCCCCGAGTTCGGTCCTCAGCCCTAAAGAAAAAAAATGAATCATACAATTTGAAGTTATTATTAGCTTAGCCATCTAACATACTATGTTAGATGTAGTCTAGCTTCCACAGATGAGAGAAACCGTTCAGCCCTTGAGTCTCTGAGATTGGGATACTTCACTTAGCATAATTCTTTCCATCTCCATACATTTGATTTCAAAAGCCATAATATGGTCTTCTCTAATGGCCGAGTAGTATTCCATTGTATATATGTACCAAAGTTTTTGTATCCATTCATAAAGTGAGGGGCATCTGGGTTGGTTCCATAGTCTAGATGTAGTAAACTGAGCTGCTATAAACACTGATGAAGCCACATCACTATAATAAGCTGATTCTAACTCTTTTGGGAAAATACCCAGGAGAGGGATAGCTGGGTCATAAGGTGGTTCCATCCCTATTTTTTTGAGGATTCTCCACACTGCTTTCGAGAGTGGCTGAATCAGTTTGTAGTCCCACCAGCAGTGTGAGTGTTCTCTTTTCCCACAGCCCCTCCAGCATCTGTTGTTGTTCAAATTTTTAATTTTTGCTACTCTAACAGGAGTAAGGTGGAATCTCATTGAAGTTTTGATTTGCATTTCCCTTATAGCTAATGATGTAGAGCATTTTCTCATATATTTATGGGCTTTCTGGACTTCCTCTGGTGAGAAGTTTCTTTTTAGATCCGCAGCCCATTTATTGATTGGATTATTTGTGATTTTGGTGTTTAGCTTTTTTAGTTCTTTGTATATTCTGGATATTAGCCCTCTGTGCAAGGTGTAACAGGCAAAGGTTTTCTCCCATTGTGTAGGTTCTCTCTTGATGCTCTTGACTAAATCTTTAGCTGCATAAAAACTTTTTAGTTTAATTGCATCCCATTCATTTATTCTTGACTTCACTGCTTGAGCCATGGGAGTTTTGTTAAGGAAGGCGCCACCGACTCCTATGTCCTGTAGTGTTGACCCTACTTCTTTTTCTAGTAGATTTAAAGTTGTTGGCTTAATATCCAGATCTTTGGCCCATTTTGATTTAATTTTTGTGCAGGGCGAAAGATAAAGATACAGCTTCAGTTGTCTACTCATGGCTGTCCACTTTGTCCAACACCATTTGTTGAACAGGTTATCTTTCTTCCACACTATGCTTTTGCCCCCTTTATCAAATATCAAATAGTTAAAGATATGGGGGTTTGTCTCAGGATCTTCTATTCTGTTCCACTGGTCTTCAGTTCTGTTTTGATACCAATACCATGCTGTTTTTGCTACTACAGCTCTGTAATATAATTTCAGGTCAGGGATTGAGATACCCCCTATTTCTTCCTTTCTATAGAGTAATGTTTTGGCTAGTCTGGGTCTTCTGTTATTCCATATGAACTTGAGAATTGCTTTTTCTAGATCTGTGAAGAATACCATTGGTATCTTGATGGGGATTGCATTAGATCTGTATAGGGCTGTGGGTAGAATGGCCATTTTTATCATATTGATTCTGCTTAACCACGAGCATGGAATGTTTTTCCATCTACTCAGGTCTTCTGTAATTTCTTTTTTTTTAGTGTTTAATAGCTTTCTTTGTAGAGGTCCTTAACATTGTTTGTAAGGTTAATGCCCAAGTATTTCTTTTTTTTTTTTTTTTTTGGAGGAGATGGTGAATGGGAGAGATTTCCTCTTCTGCGGATTTGTTGCTGGAGTAAAGGAAAACTAGTGACTTACTGAGTTGATCTTGTTTTGCTTACTTTTTTGAGATTTTTAGTTCATGACTAATTGCCACATTGTTTTGGGGTTGTGTCGCAACATCGTGGTGGCAGAGTGTGGCAATGCAAAGCCTTTCACCTCGTGGCTGGGAAGTGGTAGAAAAGGAGAGGAGACCTGGATCTCTCAGGTCCCTTTGAAGGCAAGTCCTCAGTCAGCTGAAGACCTCCCACTGGTTTCCCCTCTTAGAGTTTCTACCGCCTCCCAATATGGCCCTGCTGGGGACCAGGACTTTAAGGTGCAGGTGTTTGAAGGGGACACTTAATATCGACTCTAGCACATTTGTGTCCCAGAGGCTGTGTTACTCTCTCTAGTAAAGTAACCACGTCTGACACAGCACTGCAGCTAGGACTACTGTGTCCTTAACATTTGCAGTAGTCCATGGATTTCCTTGTTGGTAGTGGCTTCTGTCCTATCCTTGTACTTACTTATTTATGAATCAGTTTTTCCCACTAGACTCAGGTCCAGAGGGTCCCTTTTAGAGTATTTCTCTTTCTTTTCCTCCACATTTTATAGTGGTGCATTATAGTTGTACATAATGATTGGATTTGTCCTTACATATTCATAATGCACACAAAATAGCAATATAATTTGGCCAATATCCCTCCCCAGCACTTCCCCACTCCCTCGATACCTCCCACCTCCTAGTCCCTCTCTTCAACATATCTCACTTTTATTACTTTTCTTTTTGCTTTTCTAATTTTTATTTATCGCGTGGAAACTAGTAGAAATATTATATATATATATATATATATTTGTATTTTTTTAAGAGAGAAGGACAGTGAGTGAGAGAGAGAAACAGAGAATCAATTTTTATTGAGTTTTTCACATGGCTTTTGTTGCTCTGACACTTAGTTGTGTACATGGATGCTGGGGTTTGAACCCGAGTACTTGCGCATGCTGGGCAAGCACCGTAATTGCCGAGCCACTGCTCCAGTCCTAAAACATATTTTTAAAATTCCCCCCTGTTTCCTTGCTTCCCCCTTCTCTTTCCTCTACTCTCCTAGACTTTCTTTAGCTCATCTATTAATTGGTATTTGAATGGTTCTCTATGTAATGTTATCCTTCCCTCTCCATTTCCTTTATTTTAATCTATCTCCCACATATGGAGAGAAAATATTCAGTCTTTGAGTTTCTGAGTTTGGCTAATTTCACTTAGCATATTTCTTTCCCATTTCCATCCATTTACTATCAAAGATCATAATTTCATTCCTTTTAATAGTTGAGTAGAGAGGCTGGAGCGGTGGCTCAATGGTTGGAGCACTTGCCTGGCATCCACAAGGACCCAGGTTTGAATCCAAGCACCACATACATAACTAAGTGTCAGAGAAACGAAGTCCAGATGAAAAAGTAAGTAAAATTGATTCTCCTTTTCTCTCTCTCACTTAAAAAAAATAGTTGAGTAGAACTCCATTGTGTTTGTGTGTGTGTGTGTAATTACTTAATCCATTCATCTAATGATAGATGTCTGGCTAAATCCATAATTTAGCTATTGTTAATTGTGTTCCTGTAAACATTGATGTTGTAGTATACTGATTTTAGATCTCTGGGGAAATCACTCAGGAGTGGGGTAACTGGGTCATATGGTGGCTCCATCTCTAGGTTTTGTTTTCTTTTGTTCTGGTACCAGGGATAGAACCCAGAGGAGCTTAATCACTGAATACATCCCCATCCCGTTTTTATTTTTTATTATGAACTAGGATCTCACTAAGTTGCTAAGGGTCTCACTCAGTTGCTGAAGCTGTTTTCAAACCTGTGATCCTCCTGCCTCAGCCTCCAGAGCCACTGGGACAACAGGCATGCACCACTAGGACGGGCTCATCCCTAGTTTTTTGAGGAATCTCCATACTGCTTTCCAGAGTGGTTATACTAGTCTGCAGTCCCACCAACAATGTACAAATGTCCCTTTCTCCCCACAACCTTGCCAGCATTTATTGTAGTTTGTATTCTTAATCTTAGACATTCTGGCTGGAGTGAGGTAAAATTGTAATGTAGTTTTGATATGCATTTACCTGATTGCTAGAGATGTTGCATATTTTTTCATATATTAATTGGCCCTTTATTTTTTCTATTGAGAAGTTTCTGTTTAGTCCTTTTGCCTATTTGTTGATTTTTTTTGGTGTTTTTTGAGTTCTACATATATTCTGGATATTAGTCCATTCTCAAAGTTGTGTCTGGTCAAGATTTTCTCCCATTTCTTTCTTTACAATCTTCATCATTTCCTGAGCTGTGTAGCAGCTTTTAAGTTTAATGGTATCCCACTTGCTGATTCTTGCATTTTGGGGTTCTTGTTAAGGAAGTCAGCGCTAGCTCCTATTTGATGGGGAATTGACCCTATGTTTTCTTCTAACAGTTGTGGTTTCTGGTCTAACTCCTAACTCTTTGATCCATTTTGATTTGAGTTTTGTGCACAGTGAAAGAGAAGAATGTAATTTCTTTCTTTTTTTTTCTTTTTTTTTTTTTGCATGTAGATATCCAGTTTTCCCAGCACCATTTGTTGAAAAGGCTATCTATTCTCCAGGATATGTATTTGGCAACTTTGTCAAATATCAGATAATTGTATGTTTGTGGATTTGTCTCTGTGTCTTCTATTCTATTCCATTGTCCTCATGTCTGTTTGATGCTCTGTAACATAATTTCAGATCAGGTATTTGATGCCTCCTGCTCTGTTTTTCTTGCTTAGTTGCTTTGGCTATTAGGGTCTCTTATTCTTCCAAATGAATTGAAAAATTGTTTTTTTCTATTTCTGTGAAGAATGTCCTTGGTATTTTGATGGGAATTGCCTTGAACATGTATAGCACTTTTGGCAGGATAGCCCTTTTGACAGCATTAATTCTGCCTATTCAAGAACATGGGAAGTCTTTCTATCTTTTAAGGTCATCTTCAATTTCTTTCTTCAGTGTTCTATAATCTTCATTGTATATCTCTTTTAACTCTTTGGTTAGATTAGTTCCCAAGTTTTTTTTTTTTAAGGTTATTGTGAACAGGATAGTTTTCCTGATATGATTCTTGGCTGAGTCACTGTTGGAGTATAGGAAAGCTATTGATTTATGGGTGTTGCTCTTGAATCCTGCTACTTTGCTATATCATTTCTAAACTTCAGAAGTCTTCTGGTGGAGTTTTTTCGATCTTCTAGAAATAGGATCATATTGTCATCAGAAATAGTGTGCCCATTTATTTTTTAATTCTCAGCATCTCGTACATAGCAGGTACCAATAAGTTTCTCCAATGCATTAATTTTTTTAAATTATGTTATCCATAAAATATAAAGAGGGGATGGAGTGGTAGTTAAGTGGCTAAAGCACTTGCCTGGCATGCACAAAGACCCAAGTTCAAACCCAAGCATCACATACACACCTAAGTGCCAGAGAAACAAAAACCAGATGAAAAAAAATAAATCAAATTGATTCTCTCTCTCTTTCCTTCTATTTAAAAAAAATAAAATAGAAAGAAAATCCACAGGCTATGAAAAAATCTTGTGAGACATATATGCAATTAAAGATTGCTCTGGGGAAAATAGCCAAAAGCCAATATTAGTCCTCATTCATGAACTTTCTTGTAACTGTGGCTCACTGATGGGTTACTTGGACATGTTTGCCATAGACAAAGCTTGAGGGCTTTGTGGAAATGAGTTCAATGTCATAATTCTAATTATGTAGTCTATTTCAAGTTTTGAATGCTCTTAAATTAAGATGTATTTCTGTGATATAACATTTCTTTCTTTCTCTCTTTCTTTCTTTTCCTTCCTTCCTTCCTTCCCTCCCTCCTTCCCTCTTTCCTTCCTTCCTTCCTTCCTTCCTTCCTTTCTTTCTTTCTTTCTTTTTTTTTGGCAGTAGTAGCAAATGAACCCAGAGGCACTCCACCACTGAGCTATAGCCCCAGCACTTTTTATTTTTTATTTTGACACACGTATTGTTAACTTTCCCAGCCTGGTCTCAAACTTGTGATCCTTCAGTGTCAGCCTCCCAAACAGCTGGGATTAAAGACATGCACCACTGTATCTTGTCAGTATTTTTAAAAAATTAAATATGTGTACAAAGGTGATATGGCGGGCTGGAGTGGTGGCTCGGTGGTTACTGTGCTTGCCTGGCATGCGCAAGTACGTGGGTTCAAACCCCAGCACCATGTACACAGTGAAGTCTTGGATCAACAAAGGCCACATGAAAAACTAAATAAAATTGATTCTGTCTTTCTTTCTTTCTCTCTCACTGTCCCTCTGTTAGAAAAAAAAAAGGTGATATGGTGTGGGACCTGATGTAAGTTGTATTTTTCAGTGTGAGTTATACCTAACGAAGTTTCCAAACCACTTGATTGAAGGATGTTTAATATTGTCTAATAATATGCTACTATATTTACAGTGTTAGAACAAAAAATCTCTCTAGTTGGTACAGATAATACACTCAAAGAAATGGTATGTGACTTATATTTTCTGTTAATTCACCACTCTCAGAAAACTGATTTTCATTTTGGTTTTTGTATTCTTGTTCATCATTCTGGTAAATATTATATTTGTATTTCATAAAATCACTTGTCCCAAATCCCAGCATTTGTATTTTAAGAATGACAAAGAACCTTCTCTTTTACTGCAAACACAGTAAGGGAAATATTTTCTGGCTTGCGCTAGAGAGCAGCTTCCTAACTGTCATGGCACAATGGATGACTATAGTTGGAACACTGGTGGTCATTCCAGTGAATCATATCTTCATGCATAAGATCCTAGAAGGGATCTTGCCAAGGCAGGATGCTGCTCGTCGTCTTGTCTGAGGCCAAACAGGGCTACAAAATGAATACTAGGATTGTGAAGAAAATGCAGAAAGTTGACATTCTTATGTAGATTATAAATAGTGTACCTAGGAGTGGACCAGATTATTCCACATCTTTACCAGTATGAAGTAAGGTAGATCTATGCATGTTGAGTGGCATTTCTGTGATGGATGAAGATGACAAAAATTAAATATGGTAGGGAAGTTATTTTATCATATGTTATGCATATAATATTTGAGAACACCGTCGTAAGAAATCACTCTGGTAGACCATTACATATTCATGTACTGATGAGATTAAAATGAGAAGATGTAAGTAAGCAAATTGGTTGACGTATTTCCTAGGTGTTCAGATTGCAAAGAATGATACTCAAGGTTCTATATATACCCAAGCAGCTGTTCCAAGGAGCCATATCTGTACCCATACTTGAACTCTTGGATCTGGATGGAGCCTGAGCATGGTGCTCTAAAGAATGGGAATATGGGGACTTAGAGGAGAGATGGAGAAAACTGCATGTAGGAGGGATTTGTGACCCAAAGGCAGATTGAAATTTTCAAAGATGACTCCAGTATTTCCCAATACACATGCTTTTCCAGAACCTTAGCATTCTCCTTTCAAAAGGCAGACTCTGTGTTCTCTTTGACTGGCTAGGTCTTTGAGATTGTCATGACCAACAGTAGTGGTAAGTGACTTGCTACAAAGCTTTGTGAGACCTCAAAATTTAATGAGAGCTTGTCTCAAAATGAAAAATAAGAACTAGGATATAGCTCAGTGTTACAGCACTCCTGGGTTCAAATCCAGTTCCAAAAGAAAAATAAAATTTTCACCTTTATTTTTCTACATATTTTTAGTCCATTGTTCAAACAGATGTGCTAGTTTCTTGATTTTTCAAGTCTTTTGTTCTTTATTTCCCTATTTTAAAGTTTCTAGTAAATAGGAAACAAAATGTTAAAAATAGGCAAATGGTTCAACTTTCACCTCTCTACTAAGTAACGCAACAGAAGGGTTGAAAACCTACAGGAAAATGAATTGTGATCTTTGACTTTCAGTTTTAGTATTTTTAACTAAAGAATTAAAAAATGAAAAAGACCTAGAAGAAAACAAATTTTAACAGTGGGGTACTTGTACAGCATATGTCTGAATCTTCTTCTTCTTCTTCTT
>PVKS010044440.1:0-14312 GCA_004027875.1 Aplodontia rufa
AAAGAAAAGAGGGGAAGTTCCCAGGTGGATTCTGCCCCTACCTTCATTTCTTTTTGGATTTCTCCAATCCTTCCTGCAAGCCCTTTTTCAAGTCTCCAGTCTAGAGCTCCAATATCCCCTCAAGCCATTTCACTCCACTCAGATTTCTGCATAGAAGGGGTTTACAGGTGGTCATGAAAAGCGGGAGGGCAGGAGTGTTTCACAAGCGTGGGGTTAGGAGCTTTATTGGGGGTGTTCGGTGTTGGTGGTGCTTTCTCCTATCCCGGCTTCTCTCCCTTGATGCTCCCACTAATGCAAACTAAAGGGGAAGAGGCTTTACCTTCCTCAGTCTCTTGTGTTTTGCAAATGTGGGCATCTCAGGCTAGAAATCAACTGATGCTCCCTGGCCCTTTTAGTAAGGGTGACGGTGGATGCCAATCCCACTTGTGTCCCCACCCATGAGAGCTACTGCTGTTGCCTCCATCCACGAAGCAAGTGACGTTACCAAGGCAAGCTCTGGCCTGGTTTTCCTGAGACAAATCCACTTTCCGTACTGGAAATGTCTCCTCCTGCCATGAGCTCAACTGGCATAACTCTGGTATAAATGTGCCAAGGAGCTGTAACTTTTTCTGCCCCCTGAGAGTTGCTGCAAATGGCTTCTCTCCCAGATCAGAGTCTTGATTCCAATTCATTCTGACACAGCAGCTAATGCAAAAGAGATGCACAATGCATATATATGTGTGCATATATATATATATACACACACACACACTCTTCACGGCTCTTGTTATGATGCTGTTGGTGAGCAGCCCTTTTTAAATAATCATTTCTCGGGGCTGGAGTGGTGGCTCAGCAGTTCTGGCACTTGCTGGCATGTGCGAGGATGCAGGTTCAAACCCCAGCACCACATACAGAGCAAAGTGTCAGAGCAACAAAAGTCAAATGAAAACTAAATGAAAAATCGATTCTTTCTCTCTTTAAAAAAAAATAACCTTTTCTCTCCCTGTCCTCTTTCTCTTATCATTTTCTGCCTTTTCTTTCTTTTGTTTCCAACCTCCTCTTTATTGTTTGACTCTTCTTTGTGATTGTTGTATATCTCTTTTAAGGATGAAGTGGGTGAGCTCTTTGGTGACCAATTCTTGGAAAATTCCCACCAGAGAAGAATAAGAAATTTACCGTCTCCCCTCTTCATCTCACTAAGGAGCTCCGGTGCTGTTTGCATCAGTAGAGTTGTAGTCATAAAGTACTAACCAGCCCAGATTAATGCTTCAAATGGCTTCTGTGTGGGTGGGCAAGGCAATTAAAAACTAGACATGCTCAAGTCTTTTAGCAGATGTCTAGGTGATAAAAATGCTGTCAACACATCTAAGCAGAATCCTGCTAGCTTTTGTTGGAAAACACAATTCTGATGTCCACAGAGGAAATTCTTATCTTTAAGTTAATGTCAAACTGGAAAATACTATTAATGGGAGTAGAAGAATAGAGACAGAGCATGGACAGCGGGTGGCTTTGTTCTACAGGACAGCCAAAGAGATGCCCAATTAAGTGAGGATTACATGACAGTCTCTGAATTTCCAGATGGAAAAAGAAACGAGTTACTTTGGGATGTCTCCAAGGGCCTCCTTCAAAGATGTTGAGGATCCTTCAGAAATATCAGTCTGTAGCTTAGAGTCATTCATTGCCGTTGCTCTCCATGCTGCTGAGCCTCCTTGCTGTCCCAGGGATGCTGATCTCACCCCGCACAACAGCCGGCATTGCTACCTCCATTTCGCAGCTCTTGAGAGTGGGTCTCACCGAAGTTCAGAAGCATGGCCGCAATTACACAGCTTCCAGAGGCGAGGTTCCAATCTAGGACAGAGAACTCCTTCCAAAGCCTTTTATATTTGATATTTCCATCACCTGTGCATCAGGCTCTGCTCTTCTAGTTGTTTGTAACATATCTGTCGTGCTATAGAACTCTGATTTGACCAGTATGTATAGTGTACATGTATTGAAATATCAAGCAGCACCCATAATATGTACAATTTTTACATGTTTCTCTTTTTTTGAAAGAGAGAAGTGATTTTATTTATTTGTTCATCTGGTTTTTGTTTTTCTGACACTTAGTTGTGTATGTAGTGCCAGGGTTTGAACCTGGGTCCTTGCTTATGCCAGGCAAGTACTTTACTGCTGAGCCGCTGCTCTAGCTCCCAAATTTTATATATTAACCAAAAACTTTAAAAAAATATTTAAGGAGATGGAAATGTTAACTACCCTGACTTGATCATTACACATTATGTACATGTATTTAATTATCATATAGAACCCATAAATATGTGCACTTAAAATAAAAATCTAAAATCAATGAAACATACCCCTTGCTTCCCGTCCTACTCACCTGTGGAGGGCCATTGTGCAGACACCGACGACCTTCCTCAGGGGACTCACTCCTGCTGCTCCTGAATATTTTAGGTTCCAGGAGCTGTAGAGGAGTTGGGTTCATGAGGATTTAGGACAGACTCTCATGCCCATATGTGCCACCCTTAGCACCAGCCACAAAGCAGCCCTGCTGGGTCCTAGAGCCTCAGAGAGCATTTTGTAGGGGTTGGGGATTTAGCTCAGTGGCAGAGTGCTCACCTAGCATGCACAAGGCCCCGAGTTCAGTCCTCAGCCCTGAAAAAAACAAAAAACAAAACAAAAAAAAAGAAAGAAAGAAAGAAAAGAAAGCATTTTGTAAAACTAACAGCTGTAGCTTCTGCATCTGTCACCTCACTCAGGACCACGATAAACTCAAGAGGCTGAACAGGAAACAAAACCTATTCCCTGCGCTTCCTTGAAGTCTCTCTACTCCTCACCTCCTTTCACTTGAGCCCCAGGTACCAGCTCCTCCTCCCTCCTCCATGAGGGACCCAAGAAGGGCTTCACACATATCAACTCATTCGAATGGATGCCCTCGGCACCTGGAAATGTCACTTTGTTCTTAGCTAAGACACTCTACACATACACACACATGAAGATAAGCATTTGTGTTGTGCTTTACCAAACACATGCTGCATGCACAGTTTTATATTCCTTTTCCACTAAGCATCGTATTGTGAACATTTTCCATTTGATTAAATGTTCCTTAAAAATCTTTTTTTTTTCTGCTAGCTGAGTAACTTTCAAATCTCATGGGAAAATTATTGTGATTTATTTAATTATTCCCCATGACTGGACATTTGGTCTTTTCTAATATCTAGTTATTGCAACAATGAACATCCTCTGGACACTTTTCATAGAATTAGATTCCCAGTCAGAATTGCCTCAGGAAAGGATATGACCATTTTAGAGTATTTTAACAAGTGTGGTCAAATACGTTTCCAGAATCGTTGTACCAATTTGGAGTCCCAACAGAAGCAAAGGAGTTCAAGGACTGGGGGGATGGCTTCGTGGTAAAGCCCAGCACGCTCAAGGTCCTGGGTCAGTCCCCAGCTCTGCAAAGTAAGCAAGCAAGCAAGAGTCCAGTTCGCTACACCATTGCCGGCTCTGACATTGACTTTGAAAAGAGGGTTTATCAATTTTATGGGCAAAAGTGGTATGTTGATGTTGTTTTTATTTGTGTTCCAACCTGGAAGAGCTATTTCAGGTGATTTCCGCAGCTGATGAATATCAACACCACTTTTTCACATCTCTGGGGAAAGCCTGTGTAGATTGAATGGTGGCGGCTGCGTTCTACCCGTTTCCCCACGCCTATTGGTGAGGTTGGATATGTTTTGGCATGTTGATTGCTTTTGTATGTATTGTTTCATGGCTTGACTATTCATGACCTTCATTTATGTTATTCATTTTCCTTCTGCATTTTTGGTGCTTTCTTACTGATTTTTTTAAAACAATTTTTATTTAGTTTTTCACATGGCCTTCCTTGCTCCGAGACTTTTTTGTGTATGTGGTGCTGGGGTTTGAACTCGCGTACTTGCGCATACCAAGCCCGTAACCACTGAGCCACCGCTTCAGCCCCTTTTATTGATTTTTAAAAACAATCCCATATATATCAAATACATTATTTATATATCATATTTATGCAAATAACTTTATTCCATTTTGCTGCTTACCTTTTAATTCTATTTATGTATTTGATATATAAAAGTAAGAAATGAGGGCTGGGAATCTGGCTCCGAGGTAGAGAAGGTGTCTACTGTGCACATTCATGAGTTTGACTTCTAGCACTGCCAAGAGGAAAAGTCAAAATTTTTTTGTAGTTAAATCTATAGTCTTTTGCTTTGTGTTATTTTCATTGCTTTTATGCTTAGAAGATTCTTTATCTTGACAAAGTGGTTTTGAAAGTCTCAAATTAAAAAAATGGTAAAAGTAGTTTTAAAAAAAGAAAGTATTAGAAAATAAGAGGATCCCGATAATAAAACTTTTTTTCAGGGGGGGGTTGCTTTTAGGTGTTATGAAGAGCTTAGAAAAACCTCTCTCCTGAAGCAATGTCTACTAACTCGGCCCAGCTTGTCAAAGACAATCATTAAACTCTTTAGAAATGGATCTTATAGCAATGGATCTTATAGAAATGGAGCTTAGAGCAAATGAAGAAACACTTATTCAATAAAATCCATGGAAACTAAGTAAGAATGGTATAGGCCCAGACACCCAAGCTGGGGACTGCACCCATGCTACTCAGATCTGCCTTGCAGATGAAATATTTCATCAGGTTCTGCATCCAATTGACAGTTCCCATCTTATCTCCTTTGGATGGGTGAGCTATTCCAGGTGATTTCTGCAGCTGATGAACGTCAACACCACATTTTCCACATCTCTATTCTGTGGAAAGCCTATCTAAACTGAATTGTGGCAGCTTCGTATCGCCCATTCTCCTACCTCACTATATAGGAAGCTCTGGGTGGAGCTGATGGTGAAGATTACATTCCCACCTTCACCACACCGCTGTGTTTCAGGAAAGCTACTCCAGTGGAGTCAACAGCCAAGTGGCAGCTCTCATACACCTGCAATTCCTAGGCCAACCCCTATCCTGAGTAGATTCAACAGCCAGTGAACATCAGCTGATCCTACCCTCCTTGACTTGATTTCAGAAGATTCGTACTGAGTGGTGGCAGCGATTCTCATTATTCCTGTTCCCACCTCTATTTTTTCCTGCCCCACAGGGAGGACCTGGGTGAGATGTCTTGTGAAGAATGAGTTCCCCAACTCCCATCCTACCCCCACCTCCACAGAGCAGAGATTCTTCCCACTGGATTATTGAAACAAGTCTCAAAACCTACCCTGTCCCGGTCAAGACACTTGACTTCAATGGACTCACATGATGTGTGTCCCCCACATCCTTGGAAATGGTAGAGTGATTTCTAGCAAGCAGTGGAAACTAACAACTGGGTATGATACCATAAGTACACCAAGCATTAAGTTTAATGGGGAGGTCAGGGACAGAGAGAGTCAAAGAGAATCTAGCTAAAACCGTAATTATCTCTAGCGATCAAGAAGAAAGTGTGCATGCCCAAGGCTGTGTCCTTTGAAGAGCACACTACAGGGGATGAATTTCACTGAAGCAGTCTAGTTACTATGCAAAAGTCAACTTACTATGCAAATAAGCAAGCAACAATAAGTCCTGGGGAAATGAAGGTCAGCATCCGGGGTTGTGACATTTTCTAAAATATCTAGTTTTAAACAAATAATTATTAGATAATTATTGTTGCAAAGAAACAAGAAATGGTGATCTAGACATAAAGGAAAATGGAGGCAGTAGACATGTGCTTGAAGTGGCCCAGATACTGGACTTAAATATCTGAAGAAAATCATATGGTTTTTTTTGCACTCACAATTGAATGAATCCAGGGGCATTTAACCACAGAGTCACATTCCCTTGCCCCCCTATTTTAAGAGAGAGAAAGTTGCTGGAGTAGTGGCTTATCAGTTGGAGTGCTTGCCAGACACACGTGAGGACCTGGGTTCAAACCCCAGCACCACATACACAACTAGTGTCGGAGAAACTATGGCCAAATGAAAAAATAAAAATTGATTCTAGAGACAGAGAGAGAGTGTGTGTGTGTCAAATTTTAAATTTTTTCATCTGGTTTTTGTTTTTCCTCTACTCAGTTGTGTATGTAAAGCTGGGGTTCAAACCCGGGTCCTCACTCATGCCAGGCTAATGCTCTACTACTGAGCCACCTCTCCAACCTATAGAGAAAATCATGTTTAAAGATTTAAGGGAAGGCATAATGACAATGTCTCCTTAAATAGAAATCATCAACAAAGGCAGAAATGAGTTATTAAAAGGAACCAAAAGAAATATTAGAGTTGAAAAGTATAGTAACCTAAATGAAAAGTTCGCTAGCAGGTATCAACAGGAGATTTGAGCTGGCAGAAGAATTAATCAATCAACTTGACTATAGATTGATAGAGATTCTGCAACCTGAGTTCAGAGAGAAAAAAAGAAATGAATAAAAATTCACAGAGCCTCAAGGAATGGTGAGACCCCATTAATTGTACCAATATGTATATAATGGAAATGCTAGGAGTAGAAGAAAAAGAGAGGAGGAAAAGACCTTTAAAGAAATCATGACAAGAATCTTCACAATTTTCATGAAAAACATGAATATATACATCCCAGAAGCTCAATTAACTCCATGTAGGGTAAACAAGGAAATCCACATCATAGTAAAATGTTTAAAGAAAAGACAAAGAGAAAATCTTGAATGCAGCATAAGAGAACAACTCATTATGTACGTCACTCCAATAAGATAAGACTAACAGGATTTGTTATCAGAAATAGCAGAGATCAAAGAGAGTAAAGGGATATACCCAAAATTCTGAAAGAAAAACCTGTGAATCAAGAATCAAATGCCAACCACCTTTCAAAAGATGAAGGGGAAAAAAGTCAAAATAAAAACATTTCAAGATCAACAAAAGCTGAGAAAATTTGTTGCTAGCAGGCTCACTTTATGAGAAATACAAAGGTAGTTCTTCAGGCTGAAAGCAGGCGACAGCAGACAATAATTAAAATCCACACAAGGAAAACACGGAGTGCTGGTCAATGTAAGCACGTGAGGAATTTTATATCTTACTTAAAAGAAGGTATAATTTATCCTTTCTTCTCATATTCCATAAAGCAATTTGTCTATAACTGCACTGTTGGGTTTTTACATGTAGAAATACAAGCTGGGCATGTGCCTGGAGCCCCAGCTACTTGGGAGGGAGAGGCAGGAGGATCACTTGAGCTCGCGAGTTCAACACCAGTTTGGGTGACATAGCAAGACTCTATCTCTAAATATACATATTTACAATATATATAGTACCATACGTGTATATATTATAGATTATATATTATGCATTATAACATATAGTATCTATACATGTGTAGTGTATTGTTATAATATACATTCTATATTATATCAATATATTACATAAAATATGTATTGCAGTCACATATATCATATGATACATATTACAGAATAGAATACATAATACATATTGTATACTATATTATATATTTTATAATATGTCAATAATACTGATTTTAATAATTTATAATAGATGCATAATACATAACATATTATACATTATATATAATATAATATATTTTACAACACCAACACAAAGAAGTCAAGCAGGAATAGAGCTCTACTGGAGTATGGAAATTACTGAATGGTAATTTAAATACACAGGAAGTAATTGGAAGAACCAGAAATGGTAATTAAGAAGGTTAGTACAGGGGTTGGAGCAGTGACTCAGCAGTTGGAGCACTTGCCTGGCATGCATGAGAACCCGGGTTTCAATCCCAGCACCACATACACAACTAAGTGTTGGAGAGACAAAAGCCAGATGGAAAGATAAATAAAACTGATTCTCCCCCCTCTCCCTCTCTCCCTCTCTCTCTAAAAAGAAAAGGTTGGTGCAAGCAGCTCTATAAGTATATATTTGTTATGCTTTCCTCTCTAACATGTCTTTAAAACACGTATAACTACATAAAGTAATTTTTAAAGGAATCAGTTTTATTTATTTTTTTATCTGGTCTTTGTTTTTCTGACACTTAGTTATGTATGTGGTGCTGGAGTTTGAACCCAGGTTCTCGTACATGCCAGGCAAGTGCTCCAACTCCTGAGCCACCACTCTAGTCCCCATAAAGTAATTCTTAAAGCAACACTGTGTTGAGTTGTGACATATGTAGACGTGTTAGATATAAATCTAACGGCACAGAGAAGGGCAGAGAGGACATAGAGCTATGTAGGAAGAGTTTCTACATCTCACTGGAATTAAGTTAATACTTTTGAAGATGTATAGTTATAAGCCATTCAGCAACCAATAAGAAAACTCAAAAATGTAGTTAAAAAGCATTAAAGGAATTGAAATGTCATACCAGAAAACATCCACTTAATGTAAAAGAAAGCAGTGAAAGAGGGACAAAAAAGACATAAGCCACATAGAAACTGAAAATTATAATTGCAGATGTAAATATGCCAATATTAACAACAGAAATATATAGGAATTGATTAAACAATCCAGCCAGAAGTCAAGATAGTCATGCCACATTTTTAAAAGGATCCACCTACCTGTTCTCTATAGGAGATACACTTTAGATTCAAAGACATAAGTGAAAGATAGAAAGAGATGGACGAGGCAGGCAGCAGTCAAAGTCTGAATGGCTATTATAAGTATTAGATTAGGGATATTTTATAAAGGTAATAGGGAAAACCTATCTGGAAGATATAACAATTATGAACATATATGCACCTAACAGCAGAACCCTAAATACTTGCAAGAACTAACAAAATTGTAGAAAGAATATGACATTCAATAACACTATTTGGAAACTTCAATAACCCATTTGCAAAAATGAACAGAACAACTAGGCAGAAAAGCGTTGAGGATACAGAACGTGAACAGCACTACCAACAACCAGGTCCAACAGACCTCTGTAGACGGCGCCACCCAGTGTGCCTTGCTCTCTGCTCTCAAGCACACGTGGAGCATTTCCCAGTAGAGCATATGCTCCCTGGTAAGACAAGTCTCAGTACATTTCAAAGAACGAAAGCAAAGGAAGTGTGTTCTCCAGGACATCATCTGTCCTGGCCCACCAAACAGGAATTGGTCTAAGGTGCAAGTCACGCTTTATCCCTCAGGAGGTTAAAACGCTTTAACTCTTCCTGACTCTTCACTGCCTTCAGGTGGCTTTTCAAACCTCTCACGATCCTTGCATTTTCTTTTCTTCCCTTTCTTTCTTTCTTCTTATTTTATTTACTTATTTATTTTTGGTACTGGGGATTGAACCCAGGGGTGCTTTACCACTGAGTCATATCCCCAGCCCTTTTTACTGTTTATGTTGAGACAGGACTTGCTAACTTGTCCAGGGCCTCACTAAGTTGCTGAGACAGGTCTCAAACTTGTGATCCTCCTGCCTCAGCCTCCTGCCTCACTGGAATGTCAGGTGTGTGCTACTGTGCCCAGCTTGCCAATCCTGTCTTCTTTTTCTTGTCCTTCTTTCCTTTTTTCCCTTCTTCTACATCATCATCATCTTCTTCTTCTTCTTCTTCTTCTTCTTCTTCTTCTTCTTCTTCTTCTTCTTCTTCTTCATTTAGAGAGAGAGAATCAATTTTATTTATTTATTTATTTTTCATCTGGCTTTTGTTTCTCCAACACATAGTTGTGTATGTGGTGCTGGGGTTTGAACCTGGCTTCTCATGCATGCCAGGCAAGCGCTCCAACCGCTGAGTCACTGCTCCAGCCCCACAAATCCCATTTTCTACCAGTCCTCACGTCGCATCTTGAACTTCTAAAACCTAGCTCTCGTGATCCCTTAGGCATCCTGGTTTGCTTTTCTTGGCTCAGTGCCTTTGCATATGTTGCACTCTCTGCCGTGATGGGTCTCCCCTCCCCTCCTGCTCTTCTTTCATCCTACCTTAGCATTCATGATGCCTCTCACCCTTCATCTCTTCTCCAAGAACCTTTTCTGAAACCCTAGCTAATCCAAAGCTCTTTTGTGCTGTGTCCATTCATTGTATGCATTTCTCATTGTACGAGTCATGTTTTTACCATCTCATACCAGGTCTTCCTGATCGACTGCCGGTTCTTTTACAACAGGGAGCCTTTCTTATTTACTTCTGTACACCAAGCATTAGAGTAAATACTCCTTGAACTGAATCATGGAGAGAGAACAGCTCTGTTCCTCCTGAGCCAAGGAAAACATTAAAGACAAGGTAGGTGAATGCCTTGGTATATACTGGAAAGAGTTAAAGCCAGCATACTGTAGAGACAGGGCACACCCATGTTTACCACCCATAGCTCACAAAAGCCAAGTCACAGGATCAGCCTAGGTTAGAATAAACAAACGAGATATACATACACAATTCAGTCATTAAAAAATAATAAATCATGTCATCTGCAGGAAAATGGATAGAACTAGAGATTATGATGTTAAGTGAAAAAAAAAGCCAGACTAAGAAAGACAACTATTGCAATTTTTCTGTCATATGTGGAATCTAGAGATGTGGGGGTGGGTGAGAGAAGATGTCATGAAAGTAGAAAGGAGAGAAGAGGAAGAGGAAGAGGATGGGGAGGAGGGTACGGAAGGGGTGGGCATGAACAAATATTCCACAATGAAACCCATCATTCTGTATAACTAAAATGCAGAGAGAGAGAGAGAGAGAGACAGAGAGAGAGAGAGAGAAGGCAGGTTAGCACCTTACAATCATGAGCAGAGAGCTGCTTCAGATTACAAATCTGACACAATGGTGTGATCGCTGGCGATTCACTTACCATCCCTGAACCTCAGCTTCCTAACCTGGAAATGGGGGTGATGATATCAATCCCCAAAGAGCTACTGTGACAATGACACTGTGCATGAAGCAACATGCGGAGGGCCAGGCTGTCACTGCTGATCCTCATCAGACTTGACTCAGTGGCATTTGGAAAGGAATGAGTTGGTCAGACGAGAGGCAAAGTCGGCCGGCAGAGTCTGCACACCACAGCGCTACAGAGACCTCAGTACATGCTGTTGCTCTTTGGAGCCATGAAGACCAGAACAAAGAGTGGGCTGGTGGCAACCGATGCCACATTGCGTCGATCGAGGTTCTACGACCAGGCATTTCTTGAAGTGCTTCATTTATTTACTGAGCCCTGACTGCAAGCCTGTAAAGTACAGAACCTATGATAATTGGCGTATTTTCTGGTGAGTACATGGAAAGGAGCCTAAGTGTACGATGCCTGAGCTGAAAAGCAGAGATGGAAGTAGGTTGCTAGGGTGACACTGTGGACAGCAGTAGAGCAGACAATGTGGCTCCAGAGTTTGGGGCCTTAACAATTAAGCTACGGGGACTCTAGTTGAACAAGTTGAGCAGCTTGTATGTGTCATAGACTGCACTGAGCGTTTTTCCATGGAGATATTGGCTCACTCAACATTTCCAATATCTCGGTGAAGGACCTTCCTATATGGCAAAGGCTGGAAAGGTGGGTGGCATGTTCCAGACCCACCAACAGCTAGTGTCCAGATGGAACGTAGGTTCCATGTGCCACGTGATCTCGCGCGAGACATTTCTGTAGAATTGAGTTACCAGAGCAGACAAGTAGGGTGAAAGCCATCCATTTTCCTGGCACTCCTTGAGCAAGAGGTGTCATGGTTCTGGAGTCAGCAACTGGAGTGGCAGCAGCCTCTAGAACCCATATTCTCCCATTAGGTAGAGGACCAGTTCTTTAGTGGTCCAGTTCTATAGTACGGTTTTAGTGGCTGCTCCTGGAGGCCCAGCCCAGATTTAATTTCTGTAAGTTTCTATTCTTTTTTTTTTTTTTAAGAGAGCAAATGAATCAATTTTATTTAGTTTTTCATGTGGCTTTTGTTGCTCGACACTTTGTTGTGTATGGGATGCTAGGGTTTGAACCCATGACCTTGTGCATGCCAGGCAAGCACCGTAACTGCTGAGCCACTGCTCCAGCCCCAAGTTTTCTGTTCTTAATAAATTCCCCATCCAGGGGCTGGAGCAGTGGCTCAGTGGTTGGAGTGTTTGCCTGGCATGCGCAAGGACCCAGGTTCAAACCCCAGCATCACATACACAATTAAGTGTCCGAGAAGCAAAGGCCTGATGAAAAACTAAATAAAATTGATTCTCTCTTTCTTTCTTTCTCCCTCTCTCTCTTTAAAAATAAAAATTATAAAAAATAAATTCCTCACCCAGAACTTCTGTCTGTGATCAGAAGTCTTCATTCACACACACGGGCCCAGGGGAAGGGAGTTTGGCCTACCATAGGCTTCATCTCTGAAACAGGGAGACAGAATAAACTTTCCCTCCTCTTCTGCTGTTCTTGTTGGGTATTTTGGTCACAGCAATGACAGCTGAGTAGCACGGTCTGTCTACAGCAGTGGAACGCAGGGAAGTGTATGGAACTAGAGCTAGGAGTCCTATAGTGCAGGCTCTGGGAAGTGTCACTCAACCTCGGTTTCCGCCTCAGCTTGATGAGCGGGTCGGATGGACTACATCTGCCGTTGCTCCAGCGATAAGTGAGACTTTGACCATGCTAGTTGCCTTGATCATACTTCTGTCTAGAGCAGGAGTTTTCAAACAAAATTTTTAATTCTTTCTTCAAAAGACAGATTACCTGGAACCTCAATATATTAGACAGATAAAAAGAGCTGCTTTGGCTGGAGGCTGGGAAGAGGTGGGAGTCCTATCTCCTTGGCTTGCTTGTGTCCTGTCCCACTTACCTGGGGTGGCCTCTAAAGGGCCACCTGGGACTTCAGGTCCCCGTGAAGCATGTTGGGAAAGTCAAATGCCTAGACCACAACAGGTGTCCCCAAAAGTGAGTGCTCAGCTCTCTGAACACCACAGGGAACCCCTGGGTTCGTTGTTTTATTCCTTCCTCTATCAATTTCTATCAAGTGCCTATTTGGGGAGTAGGAGAGTGTAATAGGCATGTGGTGCCAGAGCCTGGGTATAAATCTTAAATCTGCTACTCAATAACCAATGGATTGGATTTTGTGCCCACTCTTTATATCTCTCTCTTTCAGTTTTCTCCTGTGAAAGCAGGAAATATAAGACCTCTCGTAAGCTTTCTCTACCTGCTTCCTTGCATTATCTTTCTCCTTAGCGCAGAACGTTGCATACTATCACGTCTAATTTATTTACTTATCCTGCGTAGAGTCTGCCTCCCCATCAGAACGTCAGCTGTACAAAGGCGGCTTCTTCTGTCTGTTTTGTTCACTGATGTGGAAACACCTATTACCGTGCCCGGCGTGAAATCATTGCTCAGTACATATCTGTTAAATGATGTTGATAACCAACCTTAAAGGACCCATTTTTTTCAGTGGGTAGACAGTGTTCAGAGGTAGGCAAAGCTGCTTAAGCTCAGACTTGACAGGTGAGCCAGGCAGAGGTGCAGCGTCCCATGTTGGGGTTGTGGGGACAGTGTATCCAAGGCCTCAAGGAAAGAAGGAAGGTGGAGGGATCTGAAGGAAGACCAGTGGGGCTGACACCCAGTTGGTGAAGGAAGTAGAGACAGGAAACTCAGCTGGAGAGGGTCAGAAACTCATAACGCCCAGCTCAACCCCGGATCTCAAAGCCCAGCAATGTGACTTAAGGGGAGGAGGGACACGGTCATGTTCACAAGAGCCTCCGACCACTGTGCTGGAAGGGAGAGGGAAGCAGCCTCAGATGCCACGGCTCCAAAGCTGAACTTGGTGCCACCCATCATCCTTTTCTTCCTGCCGTTTGTTTTTCCACGAGTTTTTAGTTGCTTAGGCTAGAACCTGCAGGTTTTTCTAACAGCTGGTGAAAGAATTCTCATCATAAAGAAAGAAAAAATGTTGCCTCCTTCCCTGCAGCTACAGAAAAGCAGACATTATTCCCCATCCTAAAACCAACTTTGAAAATGATGCTTCTAAAAAGGGATTTTCTAACATGCCTAGATTTTAAAGATGGCTGCCCATGTCCTATGACTTTTAGCTTCTGAAATGTTTATATTTCTAATTGGCTGCCCTGGTAGATAAGATTTGAAATGACTTCCTTATTTTCTAAAAGCAATAAATAGGTAGCTGGGTCTGGGGGTGCACACCTGTAATCCCAGTAACTTGGGAGGCTGAGTCAAGAGGATGGCAAGTTTGAGGCCAGCCTCAGCAACTCAGGGAGAATCTGTCTCAAAAATACATAAATAAATAAAAAGAGTTGGGGATATAGTTGTGTGGTAGAGAGCCCTTGGGTTCAATCTCCAGTACCACCAAAAAAAAAAAAAAATTAAAATTAAAACAGGATAGAAGCATTAGGCACTGTCAGATTTTTTTCTTAAACCCAAAGAAGACTATTAACTCTCCCTTTTGTTTTTCTTTATAAGAACTCTGCATCCCTTTCTAGTTCTTATTTAAGTAGACTTTGGTAGCTTTG
>PVKS010044441.1:0-14330 GCA_004027875.1 Aplodontia rufa
CTCTATTTTCTTAGCATCTGTTAGTCAGCTTTTTGTCACCATTACAAAAATACCTGACAAGAGCAACTTAGAGGAGGAAGTTTTTTGGAATCATGGCTTTAGAGGAACCAGTCCACTGTTAGCTGACTCCATTACTCTGGGCCTGAGGTAAGGTATCATAGGGAAAGGTGCGGCAGAAGAAACCTGGCAGCCAGGCATCAGAGAGAGAGAGAAGAGCCGGGGATAAAATACATAATTGTCAAGGGCATGCCCCCAGTGACTTACTTCCTGTGGCTAAGCCCTGACTGCCTTTAGTCGTCACCCAGTAACCAATCAATCACTAATTCATCAAGTGGATTGATCCACTGATTTGGTCACAGTTCTCATAATCTTATCATTTCACCTCTGAACATCCCTGCATTGCCTAACACATGAATTTTTTGGGGTTACCACATGTCTAAACCATAACGGCATTTAAGCATGAAATTTGGGGAAGTACGAATGAATCATATAAAACTAAAGTAGATTTAGTCCCATTTTCCATGAAATGAGTTCCATCCCAGAAAACAGTAGTCAGATATTACCAGAAAAATCTCAACATGAAACCCAGGTACAATTTTAAAGTCAAGTAAAGATTCATACTAACAAAGTAGTTGAACTTCTTAGAACTTTTCTTTAAAAATTAAGGCCTAAATGCTCAAGATCTTGAACAATAATAATATGCTGGTGAGGTTATGGAAAGAAAGGAACAATTTTGCATTGTTGGTGGGACTTCAGACTGGTTCAACCATTCTGAAAAGTAGTATGAGGATTCCGAAAAAGGGGTAAGATGGAATCACCATAAGACCCAAATTTCCCACACCTGGGGATCTTCCCATAGTACCTAAAATTTGCATGCTACAGTGACACAGCCACAACTGTATTGATAGAAGCACAATTCACAATAGCTAAATTATGGAATCAACCCAAATGCCCATCACTAGATGAGTGGATTAATAACTAGCATTCTACTCAGCTCTTAGAAAGAATAAAATTATGGAATTCACTAGCAAATTGATGGAAATGGAGAATATCATGACAAGCAAAATTTGCCATATTCAGAAATTCAAAAGTCACATGCTTTTCCTCATCTGTGGAAAATATAATAAGATAAAGGGAAGGGGGGAGGAGGTATAAGATTTCATAAAGAACCATTCAAATAAAAATTAACAGAATAACTAAAGGAAATCTAGTAGATTAGACAAAGCAGAATGGGAGGGGGAGGAAGTATAGTGGGGAAAAATGAGGGTTAAAGGGTTAAAGGAAAAATAAATTTTGTGGTCCTAGGAAATTAAATAATTCCCACATTGTCAATTTCAAAGGACAATCAGCAGAAGCACAGGACCGGGAGACAGGATAAGGGACGGAGAGATTGCGAGGTGGCAGAAATGGGCTAAATTATATTGTTCTATTGTATGCATATATGAATATGTAACAACAAATTGCATCATTATGTACAAAAATTGAGGCATAATAATTAATGGTCTAACTTAGGTCCCTACTTTTACTCCAAAGGTGAGGTCATATGAGGATTCTCCAAGGTGATAAATACTACATCCGAATTATGCATTCCGGAATAAGGAAAATAATCAATTACCATGTTTATGAATTCATTAGATCTACTGTGAGATGGGATTAAGACATGGATACTTACTTACTGAGCTCATAAGCCTCCAATCCAACAAGAAAGGTGACAGGACTTCAGAGCTCTTGTATCAGTGTCAGCTAGAACACTATATTTTATTGTCCTGAATATGTGGATAAAACTTTTTCCCTATGATTTAATACTTACCCATGGCCACAAATCCCTGTGTTAAGAAAAGAATCAGAGAAATAATTACTGTATATGCTTGTGGTGGCATTAGGCATACACTCCTTAAGAAAACCCACTATTCTAATCAGTTAGTGGACTCTGTGTATGTGAATTTGACTGAATAGAGAAAAGGGGTAAGAATCAACTTTTCCATGTCATGTTTTCTTATAGACTCTACAAATAATTCATTTTTCATATCCTAGCCAACTTGTCCCTAGAAATATCACATTTTTCTTGATTAACCTTTAGTCTTTGCTACACATTAGAATAATCACTTGACTTTCCTCAGTCAGTTAAGTGTCCCCACCTAGTTTCCATCTTTCTGAGTTATTATTAATACGTTTGAAACTGGATAGTCTAGTTTGAGGACAGCATCATTCCCTATCAATTCCAGCTTGCAGAGGTCAAATGATACTACTTAATCTCTTCTCCATGCTTTCTTTCTCCTAACTAATATAATTCTTATATCCTAAATGTCAAAACAATCACAGAATAGAGCAACAGTTTTAGAATCTAAGAACACTATCTTTAAATCCATACTACTTACGTTATTATGACAAAACAAATGAAATAAAGGAAAGAGGGAAGGATCTCCCAGACATAATATGCAGTGAAATATTAAGGAGAGCAAATTACCATGACATTGGAATTAGAAGACATTAATTTCACTGCTAATGTTGACTCATATGATAATAGGAGCCAAATGAGAAAACTTAGGCATCACAGTATTACAAAAAGTGTACAATATGGTCTGAAGATGAAAACGAGTTTTTAGACAATATGGTGGTATAATAGATATGGAGCATAAATCAAAATAAAGGAAGATTTTGGGTTATGCTATAACATCAAGTTTCCAGATAGCAAAGTCATTATCTGTAACACAGACAGTAATGCAATTTAGGAGAATGAAGTCCCAGTACCTGGCCCTGAGGTAAATGGTGAAGAGCAATGTGAAAACCTTTAAGTTATGATAAGCTGCAGCAAAATTTACACTCCTCTGATCTTGGTTTATTTGCTTGCTTTAATTTTGCTTATGTTTTTTGTCAGTGCATTATAGTTGTACAGAATTACAGGACTTCTTATTATATATTAATACATGCATACAATATAGCAATATAATTTAGCCACATTAGCTTGATTTTAGAAATGTAAATAGTTTCCAATTTCACAGCATCCAGGTGCAGTTATTCCTTTTTTTCAGATTTTTATTGAATGAATTTATATTGAAATTATTTTATTCTGGAGATTGTGATATATGTAGTATATTCTACCTATTGCTTCTTACTTTTGATTTACCTAATTCTCAGTAAAAAGATAAAGTAGCAACTGACTTCCTGAGTGAATACAGTATTGATAGAAGTAGAAATAATTCACTTTCAGAAAGTTCAAATTCTTATTGCTAAATATTAACTTTATTGTTTTGATACACGCATAAATATGTAGCTTTATGACATCCCACTTACATGTACCATAGTAATTTGTGTTTTTAAATGTTGATTTATTGTTTTTCTTATTACTGTGTTCTCACTAATTCCTTTGCACAATTAAAAACAAAATGCTGAAATGAACTTTTAAAAACACAAACAATGAAAAATTAAAATATATCAACTATGCAGGAATTACTCAGTGTGCTAATTGGAGTAATTAAGGGGTTCGGGAGCATTTACTATAGAAAATAAAAACTTGATCCAATGTGTTTTGTTTATTTCCCAAATAATACTTTTCTTTGTATCACTCATTTAGAATCTATGAGGTTTTAAAGGCTTCACAAGTAATTAATGGTCTTTCTAAGAAATTGCTTCCTCACAAAGTGGCCACATTTGGGAAAGGGAAAATATGGAGTATTGGAGAGAATTTAGGGAAAAGCGGTCTCTTTGTGAAGTGTCTGCATAGACACAGAGACCTGTTATCCAAATCCCCTTGCTGCCTGCTGGCTAAGGGGGCTGCAGTCAGAAGACAGTCAACCTGCACTTAGTCAGCCTGCACTTGTCAGGCACCACCTCAGCTGACTCAACAGGGATACACTTACTTGTGGTGACTGAGAGAGGTGGGGGTAGAAAGGCAGTCTTTTGGGCTGAATCTGGCACTCCTTAAGGGACAATGATTTTTTTTTTCTGAACTCCCTTTCAGGATTTTGGGGTTTGTCACATCTGCATCACAGTCAGACTTTCTCCACTGCCTGGTTCTACTTTTCCCTTCCTAACTTTCACTTGTTTAATCAATATCTTACAGCCCACACTCCATCCCAATTCTGTTGCCAGAGAACCCAAACTGTGACCCACGATTCAGTGCCAACAGAAGCAAATATAAAATCAGAAAAAGAACATCAAATCAGAGACATCTGAAGAAATTGTTAAAATAATGACTAAAATTCTTTGAAATTGGTTGCTTTGTAGGTTTAGAGTTATGACCATATAACATAGCTATAAACTACAAAATAGGAGTGCCATCTTTCATTAATATAAGTATCATGGTAGTGATATTTCATTTTTAAGATTTTGAGATTTTTTTATTGTTATTCCCTACATTAGGCTGTTCAAAATCTCTTTTTGGTTTAGAGGGTGAAAAAAAAATCTATCAGTTCTTGGGTAACTTGGAAACTGGAAATATTGTGGAATCATTGAATCTCAAAATAGAAAAAACAACTGAGGCCAACATCAGTCTGGCTGAAGATTTTTTTTTTTAATGTTGTTAGTACTAATTCATTGTTATAGTGCTCTGGACAATAGCTAGTGAGATTAAACAGAGTTACAAATGCAAAATTACATGCACCTACTATTACAAAGCAATATTTGAAATGTGAATTCCAATTTTATGCCAATTATAATGCACCAAAGGGTAGAGGAAAGGGAACAGAGGGAGAAAAGAGATAAAAGGGAAGTACCAGGAGATATACTGGAGCAAATTATGTTATATGCATGTATGACTATGTTACAATGAACCCTACTGCTATATACAATTATAATAACTAAAATGCACTAATGAAATTAAAGAAGTGAAAGATCCATTGATATCAAAAGCTAAGAGAAGAGGATGGCATTTCCCTTTGAAACCTGCCTTTCCCAAACAGTATAATTTGCCTTCCTGTTTGAAATTGGTGGCAAGGGTTGAGTTTGGAAGCTGGTCCAGGCTGACGCTGAAAACTGAATAGATTTTTAAGTTTCAGAATGGTTCCTACAGCAACAATCATTTTTGAGACTTTTTCATGTTTATAATTCCTTTACCTCAAAAGTTCTGTAGAGATCACCTATGTTAATTTTATTTTATAAATATGACAGAGAAAAGGAAAACAACATAAAATGATTTATCATACAGATAAAAATATTAAGAAAAATATACTGTTCTCTTCTAATTTGGCACAACATGATAAAGGATCCATTAATATTTTTCCCAGAAATATATACTGTGCTTATATCATAGTGTGTATTCATTTACTCATTCATTTATTCATTTAATTCCTGGTATATGTCAGATACACTAGACAAAAATTTATACTATTATAGTGCTGAAACTTCAGTAGAAAAGACAAATAATAAACAATAAAACCCAATACTGAGGGTATTTAAACAACTTGCTAAAGATCACTAATATTATGGAAGACAATTTCATAAGCAATGATGGATATCATAGAGGAGTTCATAGCTGGTATCCTTTAATTACATTAGAAACAAGATGAAAATCATCATTTATAACTAATATATTTATTATTTCCAAATTTCTTTGTTTTCTATTCATTCCCTATGCTACTTTTTCCAGGGCTTATTCAGGTAGTATGGTGGTGGGGAAGGTCCAATGTGGTCTTCTATAGCACAGGCCATGGGTGTTGACTCTTAGCAAAAACTACAAGGAGAAATAATGAAGTAGATAAGTCAATCAGAACCAACAAACAAATGATAGGAGACAAAAAGAAAGAAGAGCAGAACAAAGACACCAAGAAACAAGGTGTGAGAGTGAAAGAGGGTCAGAAAAACACAGAGGTCAAAATTCAAAAGATCTGAATTGGAGAAATCCCATAACAAAAACATGTCAGACAGAAGCATTCTTTCTGAAGGTAACAGTTGCAGTAGAGTTGGGAATAACTGAGATAAGGACATGCAAACAGATTTGGAAAATAGGCATGAAGACTCAAAAAATAAGAGAAGAGAGATTAGAAATTCTTTTTCTGAAAATGACAAGCACAGATTTCAAAACCAGCACAGTGAAAATTTTAGAAGAAAATATAGATCAAAGTCAAGAGAAAAGAATAGAAAATATTCAAGCTCTAAAAGTGATGAGGACAGAATGGAGCTGAGAGACGATGGGAAAAATCTAGCAGATACTCTGAACATTCCAGATAATCAAAGAAAAATCAGGACCCACAAAAAGAAAACTCTCCAAAGAGGCAAAAATAACTCTACAAAGTAATTTAAGCTGAACATGCCTTATATTCAATTCAAAGTATTTTTTACCTTGATTAATAAATTTTATAGAGAACTCATAAAATCTGGTTTGTATTTGTAAATTTTAAGAATGCTTTCATTTCAACATTTTTTTGTAATTGATGTATTTCAATTACAAATATAATTATTGGGAGAGAAAAGTCTCAACAGTAAGGGAATATTAAGTCTTACTTATATTTTGTGAATAAAACAATCAAATGCTCAAAAAAAATTACTTACTATGGACACCAAGACAACTCTTACAGACTTTAGCAGTAACTATTTGACCAGGGGAGTAGCCTTGCAGTTAGGAAAAACAGGAAGCATTTTGAAAACCACTGACATTGTATTGGCCATAGATATGTGAGCATGGAATGAGAATAGAGAGAAGTAAAGGAAAGCTCCCTGGATTTTGGTGTAAAAACAATAGAAGAATGGGATTTTTGTAACCTGATAAGTGGAAGACACTGAATAAAGGAGGTTGTGGTAGAGCAGGAAATCTATTTGAATATTAGATTTTTGTTTCTCATTCAAGTGGAGATATCAAACAAAGAATTGAATGCAAAATCTGAAGTTGAGAAAAACTATTAAAAATGGAAATTAGATTCCAATAATTTACATAATGTTAAATTCATGAATATTAGATGGTATTAACAAGGAAATTGGTATTATTTAGGAGAAAAGGAAGTCTTAGCACTGGGGCATTCCTATGTCTGATAGAAAAAGAAGATAATATAAAAGGCTTAGAAATAATTTTCTGTAAGTTGGAATAGAACCACAAATGTGCAGTGTAAGAAACCAAGCAAAGGAAACTTACAAGAGGAAGGAAATAGTCATCTGCTTCAAATGTTGTTCATAGTCAACTATGATTAAAAAAAAAAAAATTGGCTATTGGATTTTGCAACCTGAAGGTGGTAATTATTTCAAATGCTGTCATTAACTTGCATTCACTGTTCATATTCAGTATGACAAGTACTTGCATGTATTTCCACCAGACTTCCTTACAGCCCTATGATACTCATGAAAAGCTCAGTAAATGAAATCATTCAAATACCAGTAATTCTGCTACTCCAATACATTACAATACCCATTACATTATCATGGCTCTCCATGGTGGAATAATGATAGCAATATAATAATAATAATAATAATAATAATAATAATTGGAGTCTAGAGTAGTGTCTCAGAGATTACAGCACTTGCCTAGTATGCACGAGGACCTGGGTTCAAACCCAGCACCACATATATAACTAAGTGTCAGAAAAACAAAACCCTAATGGAAAAAAAAAGTTAATTTTCTCTTTCTCTCTCTTCCCCCCTCCCTCTTAAAAAAAGGATTGAAAATAAGTTCACCTGTGTTGTGGCTCAGAGATTGATAATACCATATGATGACTTTTTTTTTAGTATACTGACACACATGATCTAAAGAAAATCATGGTGCCTTAGCAACTACTTCAGAATCACAGTCTTTCTGAGCTTCTCTTGTTTCTACCCTTGCCAGGTCAGAGAGATTCACTGCAAATTAGCCTTACCCATCTGACTAGCTCCACCACAAGGGACACAAGATTTGATAGCTACCACCAGAAACAGGACCAAGAGAAAGAAGTCATGCTAGGAGTCATAGTATTATTATTGCATTTTTTGCCATTAGTCATTTGAATGATACCAATTTTTGATAAAAATGATAAGATCCTTAATGCCTCAGATCTTTGAAATAATCTACAATCAACTATGAAGTCTGAACTTGTATAAAAGTTAAAATTGATTGTTAACCTATAGGTAATAATGAAACAGTATATAATAAGAAAGCCTAAATATCAGAAACATCATGAAGCTAACTCTCCATTTTAAGTGAAGATGCAGTATTAAATGCAAAGAAAGATATTAGCCTACAAAATAAGAAAAATTTTGTCATTTCTGCCCAGTGCAAAACCAAAGGAAGAAAACAAAAACAAAAAAACAAAAACAAAAGCAAAACAAAACTTTCAAATGAATTTTGTTTTGAAGAATTAAACATTTAACATTATCCTGCATTTCCAGAAATATGACCTAGAACAGGTTCATTTTAATTTTAACCATCTCTAATATCTAAAATACCCTATTATCTTCAAATAAGCACAGAAAATCAGAACAGTGAAAAAAATGTACCTACATATATTTTTTCCAAGTCTCTTTCTCTTCCATATTATTTTGTGAAACTGACTTAAGAGTTAACTCTCCTAATTCTACCCATTTAAAATACTTTGTTACAACTAATTTCTAGATTATTTTTCCCTGCTTCAAGGACTTTATAAAATATTCTTTGAAATTATTTCAACTTTCAGTATCAGTTAAAATGTCCTTTGTTGTCTAAAACTCAAACTTTGTAAACAGAGGGCAAAACTTAGGAGATTTTCAATTTTTCCAATTTTGTATTTGATTTTAAGTATATTAAGCATACTGGTATGCAAAAAAAGGCTGAAATAAATACCTAAACCAATGGAGATAATTTAATGACCTAATTTCTAGGTTTTGATCCACTTTGAATTGAGTTTTGTGCAGGGTGAGAGATAGGGGTTAAGTTTCATTCTGTTACAGATGGATTTCTGGTTTTCCTAGCACCATTTGTTAAAGAGGCTGTCTTTTCTCCAACTTATGATTTTGGTACCTTTGTCAGTATGAGGAAACTGCATTTATGCAGGCTTTTCTCTGTGTCTTCTACTGTATTCCATTTGTCTTCATGTCTATTTTGGTGCCAATACCATGTTGATTTTGTTATTATAGCTCTGTAGTATATTTTGAAGCTCAGTGTTGTGATGCCTCCTACTTTGCTTTCCTTGTAAAAGATTGCTTTGGCTATTCTGGGTCTCTTATTTTTCCAAATGAACTTCATGACA
The DNA here is from genome assembly GCA_004027875.1 of Aplodontia rufa. Classification (NCBI taxonomy): domain Eukaryota; kingdom Metazoa; phylum Chordata; class Mammalia; order Rodentia; family Aplodontiidae; genus Aplodontia; species Aplodontia rufa. The sequence continues at coordinate 9,126 of PVKS010044441.1, forward strand.
GCCATTTGTACCTCTGTGAAGAACATCATTGGAATTTTGATGGGGATTGCATTGAATATGTATAGCACTTTTAGTAATGTTATCATTTTGACAATGTTAATTCTGTCTATCCAACAATGTGGGCAGTCTTTCCATCTTATTAGGTCTTCAATTTCTTTCTTCAGAGTTCTATAGTTTTCATTGTAGAGGTTCTTCACCTCTTTTGTTAGATTGATTCCCAAGTATTTGTTTTTTGAATATACTGTGATTGGGATAGTTTCTTTTTCAGCAGGTTTATCATTGGAATATAGGAATGCTGATTTGTGAATGTTGATTTTGTATTCTGCTACTTTGCTGGATTTATTTATGAGTTCTAGAAGTCTCCTAGTGCAGTTTTATCATACTAAGTGAAATAAATCAGTCTCAAAAAGTCAATAGTCAAATGTTCTCTCTGATATGTGGAAGCTAAAACTCAAATAAGAAAAAGATCGGAGGAATAGACAAAGGAGAAGTAGGAAGCAGAGATAAAATAGGAAAAGTTCAAGGAATGAATTAGAATTAACTTTCTCATGTATATGTATGAATATACCATAGTGAATCATCAACAGGTATATCAACAAGTCACTAAAATGAAAAAACAACTATTAGTAAATTACAGAAAAATCAGTAGAGTAGAGAGAAGAGACTGGGAGGGACAGGAAGGGGAAATACTGGGGACTGAATTAGAATAAATTATACTCCATGCTTTTATAATTATATCATTATTTATTCTATTGTCATGTATATTTAAAAAGAACAGGGGGTTGGAGAAAGCAAGGGAAAGGGGGAATACTGAGGACTGAATTAGCACAATTTATAGTACATGGTTTACAATTATATCATTCTATATTTTATTGTCATGTATATCTATAAAGGACCAATAAAAGTGAAAAAATGAAAACAACAAAAAATGTTTTGGTGCACTTCTGTCAGTCCTAGATACTCAAGAACCTGAGGCAGGTGCATCACATTTGCCCAAGAGTTCCAGACCAGCCTGGAAAATATAGAAAGACCCTTCTTAAAATAAAGCAATACAACATAAAAACAAACAACAAACAGGGAAAATATCCCATGGAATGGGAAGCCATTATTATAAATTACTTACCTGATCATGGACTTTTCCAGATAATACAAAAGGAACTATTAAACTGGACCTTAAAAATAAAAGATCACATGAAAACTGAGCAAATAATAAGCAATAGAACAAAATGAATACACAAGTCATCAATAAACAAATGAAAGGATGTGTAACTACCTTCAAGGAAATACATATCAAAAATACAAGGAAATAATAACTCATACTCACTAGGATGGATAATAAAAATATGGATTATAGCAAAATTTGGCAAGGATGGGGAAAAATTAGAACCCTTAAATGTTGGTGAAATGTAATATGTTAACATATTTTGTAAAGCAGTCTGACAATTACTGAAATGGATAAACACAGAGTCATTATATGACCCTGAAATCCTACTTATAAGTATATATCCAAGAGATAGCAAAGCAAATAGCCACACAAAAATGTATATGAACGTTCATAATAGCATTGATATCATTATTGTGAAAATTTTTTAAATTTATTTTTTATTAGTGCATTATAGTTTTACATAATGTTGTGATTAGTTTTCACATATTCCTAGATGCACACAATTCAGCAATACAATTTATTCAATGTCCTCCCCCTCACATCCCTCTACCTCTTTCCTCCTGTCCCCTGATCCCTTGCCTTTCTTCTGGGTCCTATATTGTTCCTAAAAAGCCCCAAAACAGTGACATACTTCTTATACCTATGAAGAACATTTTTTTGTATATATGGCTATAGTATATACAGTGACATTTAAGACATTTATAACTCCTTGGAATGTACCTTGCTTTATCTCAGTTCTAACATTTCCCCTTCTCCTCCATTCCTATCATCCCTTGTTATTCTTCAAAATATTTGACAATGGTATTAAACATTTACATTTTTGTACAGGTATGTAGCATAGCTTGTTCAAATATCTTATGAAGTATCTTGTAACTGCATCTCGTAAATATTAACATTTTGCATTTTTATTCTATGAATCTAATATTATTGTGAAAATTTTAAAAAGTAGAAATAAAAAAATTTAAAACACTATTAAAAGGTAGAAATAAACTGAATGTCTATCAACTGATGCATTCAGTTGATAAATAAAATACAACAAAACCAGAAAATGGAGTATTATTTAGTCAAAAAAGAAATGAAGTACTGGTACATGCCTCACTAACAATAGGTCCTTTGCAACATTATGTGAAAAAGTCAGTCACTAAGCACAACATATCAAATGATTTTGTTGTAGAAATGTCCACAATGTGCACAACTTTAGTGGGAGAAAATAGATTTGTTGGCTGGCTGGGACCAGGGCAGAAGTGGGATTAGGCGTCATGGTTAAGAAAAGAGAGATTTCTTTTTGAACAATGCTAAGAAAATGAACATATTCTAAGATTCATTGGAGGTAATGAGAGCACAATTCAGTTAATAGGTTTAAAGAATGAATTGCATACTTTAAATGGGTAGATTGCATCTCAATAAAACAGATTATAAAGCAGTGAAGCAGCACTGATGTATGCTGAAATTAGAGTGCTTTACTGCCACCATGCATTGCAATGTTATAATGTTTTTGGTAGGGGAGACTATATATGACCATGACTATATCATACCTCACTTTTATTTTTACACACTGTTATTCAGAAAAATCATTATAAAATATGGCATAGCAAAAGCAAGTCATTGTGTAGTTGTCAATTTTGGGATTGAGGAAAGTAAAATGAACATAACATTTTGGTATGTGGTAATAGATGTTAGTTTATTGTTATTATATTATTATCATTATTTTCCTTATAAAAAGTTATTAGAATAACTTTTTCAATTCACTAATAAATAAGTTGAATTAAGAGTTTGAGTTTCAAAAATACATGATTGAAAAAAAAGAGATTAGTTTGGAGAGAGATAAAACTTAGAATTCCATCCAAAAAATTATTATCAATATAATGCAAATTGCATGCAACAGTGAAAATGCAGTTTGATCAATATCTCCCCGCCCAGCACCCTCCTACCTCCCTCCTCACATCCCTCAGTCCCTTGCCTCTCTTTTGGGTCATATAATTTTTTCTGAGATAAGCAAGTATAGTGACATAATCCCTATATCGTATACATTTTTTATATACATGACAAAGTCTCTATAATGACATAAATGTTTAGAGGGTACCTTGTTTTAACTTGACCAAATTGTATTCCTGTATTGTGTGCATTTATGAATTTGCAACAACAAATCCCATCATTATGTACAACTATAATGCACCAATAAAAAGTAAATGAGTCAAATAAAAAGCTTATCTGGGATTCACATTCTTTTGGGGGATGTGTAAGTAGTTGATGTTTTCCTTTTGGTTTCCATTTCAAAAAATATTATTCTAAATAAAATATGAATTACTCACAATAAAGAAAGAGGAAGATAATAAGGAGAAAGTGGCAGTAATTATTAAATATTGCTAATTAATCATTGGGAAAATTTTCCATATATTTACCATGTACAAAAGAAGGATCTTATGTTTTATAATGGTATTATTGAGGTAAAATGTAAATACATTAAATTCTCTCATTTCAAGCACATATTTCAATGGTTTTAAATGAATTGATATATCCATGTAACTACCAAAATATTGAACATAGAATATACCTATCACCCTGAGAGGTTCCCTATGACTTCCCCCAGCACCTAAGAACAGACTCATATGTTTCTGTTAATTAAGATTAAAATGTCTTACAAAGTGTTCCATGCAATGGAATAATTTACTCTTGGTATGAAAAGGAATATCACAATCTTTGTGAAAGGCTTCTCCTAACTGAGGTCTTCAGATTTTCTATTTTATTTTATTTATTTTTCTATTGGTTCTTTTTAGTTATCCATGATAATTGGATTCATTTTGACATAACTGAAAAATCATGAAATATAATTTGTTCTAATTCAGTCCCCAGTATTTCCCTTTCCCCTCCCTTCCTTCCTCCCATACCCTTTCCTCTACTCTACTGATCTTTCTGCTATTTACATATATTTACATATGTGTACATATACATATGTATATATAATATCTTGTAGATGTACATGATGTTGAGATTCACTGTGATATATACATATATGTACATAGGAAGGTGTTAGGTCAATTCATTGCACTCTTTCCCTGTCCCATCCCTCCTACTTTTCCTCCATTCCTCTTTGTCTTCTCTGATATTTGTTCTATGCTTTTGTTTTGAACCTCCTTTTCCTTATTTTGGGTTAGCTACCACATATCAGAGAAAACAATCAACCTTTGTCTTTTAGGGACTGACTTATTTCACTTAGCATGATAGTCTTCAGTTCCATCCATTTAGTAGCAAATGCCATAAATGGCTGAGCAATATCACACTTTCTTTCTCCATTCATCTGTTGAAGGAAACCTAGTTTGGCTACATAGCTTAGCTGTTGTGAATTGTGCTTCCATAAACATTGATGTGGCTGTGTCACTGCAGTATGCTTATCGTTGAACTGTTGTTGAGTTGTATCTCATCCCATTGCATGGCCATATCACAGGCGTTTAATTATTCACCTATTGGTAAACACTTGAGTTGTTTCCAGTTTGAACTATTTCATATAAAGTTGTTAGAAAACAACTGCACACCTCATCTATGCATGGACAAAAGTTTTCATTTACTTTAGATAAATACCTAGAAATGAAATAACAAGCACTCTGATTAGTTTTGTAAAATTCATAGTCAGTTTTTTATGCACACATACTTTGGATAACAGAATTGGCACTGTAAAACTGCTGGTTGCAAAAAGTAAATAGACTAATATAAAGTTAGGTAATTTTTTTATTATCAGCTGGTACAAGTTTGGCAACTACAAAGAATCTCTGAGGATAGGGGAGACAAGAAAGTCAAGTCTAGTTAAATTCTGGTAAATAGATTAATTTTTTATATGACAAGATAAGTGCTATCATTTCTTAAAAGAAATGTGATTATGTTCTTTTTTTATTAGATGGTTATAGAGAAACAATTGAGGGGGAAACATTATCAAACATTCAAGAACCAATGAATATAAACTTAGTTATCCAGGGCTATTGCCATATCATGGATGGCCAGCTTGGGTTCCTACTATTGCTGTTTCCCCCAGAAGAACTCCTGAG
>PVKS010044442.1:0-14328 GCA_004027875.1 Aplodontia rufa
TACACACCAATAGTCAAAAATTATGATTTGCTTGACAAATTCTTTTCATTCGTAAGTTCTCCATATATTCAATATTGATTACTGAGAATATATCTAATGAAGTCTTTCTATAATAAATGTTTTCATAAAGTTCTTTTTTCTTACTGTGATACACTATTTGGTCATTTTTGTTAATTTTTTTTAAGGTGGTATGTTATTTTGTTACGATGTGGCCACTTATCAGAGTAAAGATGGCAAACCATTGCATCGACTGATGGCCAGTAGAGGGCGCAGTTTCAAGCAGATGTCTCTTGCTCTTGTTCATGAGGTAGGTCCTTCCCCTCTCCAACAGCCTCTTTTTTCTGTTTTAGAGTCTGTCTTTCACTTTGTTTATGAAGTTGAGTGTTGGTTAGGAAGAAAGTGTTCTTTATCATAATTAATTCAAGCTGCTCTTAAAGGATCCCAAAAGAGCTGACCAAATAGAATGCTAAAATATTTTTATTTATTTCTGAAAGAAACTGCCATGCTTCTACTGCCCCATCTGAGTATTAGAGTGTAGAATCTAAAAATTTGCTTTGTTTCATTAACGTTTAACTTCTACTGCTTAAAATAAATTTCAACTTATTAATTTAAAAATATTGCCTTTTTCTTAATTTTAATCTTTTGTGTGTAGGGCACCAGTATTTATATTTTAGAGTAGAATTAACAGTTAATCATAGAATTTCACCTACCTTTTTAAAATGAAGTTTCATGATACTAGTAAATAAATGGTTTGCATGAATCTGATCATTGCAGATTACAAAGAAGCCAGGGGAAAGAATGAAGCTCTTTTTTACTGTCACACCTCAAACTGCAAAAGTTATAGCCACAGTACGTGATGAGTACTTAGTGATAATGGAGAAGGCATTCCTGCATAGAGTTCAGTACTCTGTACTTGCAGTACTTGGAAAGTGGAGTTTTTGTCATCATTTTTTAATGATAGTCAGGTGTATATCAACTAAAATGTGTGAATGAATAACAGTATCATAGTGAAATATTTATATAATTCAGGCAATAAGGTTATACCTAAAAATTGCAGTTATAAATGAAAACACAAGAATTATAAAAATTTGATGGACTTGAGTATAAATAACTAGCATTTCTAAGATGTGCACATAATGCTTTGATGCATAATTTATAAATCCTAGTGTCACTAATATAGTTTGATGGTGTTCTGTATCACGCCAGTTGTCACCAGTATAATAGTGTATTGAAGTACAGCGGGATTTTGAAACCTGTCTTTATCCTGTGCCCAGTCTCCTTTCCTGGATTTAGTTAGAGTTGAGATTGTATAGATATTCTTTGAGGACTTTTTGGCTAAAAGAATATTTTCATCCAACTAAAGAGGAAAGAAGAATCTGGAAAGAGTACTGTTTCGCTGGGAGAAAGAGAGGTTTAATTTCACAGTAAAGGAAAAACCTAGGCAATTTCTACATTTACTTTTCCCTGGCATTATTAGTTGTCATGGAAAAGGGAGAGATTTGGTACCTTTTGGGGGTTTTAAGTTGTACACTTAGGTATTTGGAGGACACGCAGAGTTTAAAATCTTCATGGAAAGCTGATTTTTAAAGTCACTGTTAAAACAGAATCAAGAAAAGCTGTCACAATGAGGAATAGCTTGAGACATCGTATAAATCCAGATAGTAGTATCAGACGCTCCGAGTTGTACCCTAGATATGAAAAAAAAAGAAAATCTTTGGGTTTTATACTTGAGGCTTGTGTTATAGGGGGCCTAGAATATTTTAAAGGGATAAGAAAATAGTGTCATTATTTTAGGAGTCAAAGGCACATTGGACAGGATTCTGTGAAACCTACATGGTAGGATTTTATTTCATGTTCCATCTTCTGCTTACTTTAGTTCATTTGTGTTGAAAAAAGAAAAATAAAATCAGACAACGTCTCAGCTGTATAGTGTCCCAAACTAAGTGACAAAAAATAATATGAGCTGCTTGATAATGATAACAGTTACAATAATAATTCCTATAATCAACTGAGACACTTTTAAAATTGCTGTATGTGCAGGTGGTCCAAGACTCATAATAAGATTTATGATGGTGCAAAGGTGGTATGGATGTAATAGACACTATATTTTGAATTTGGATCTTTTCCTGGGTTAGCAAAATACAACATGATGCTCTCTCTTGATGCCGGGCAGTGGCAGCGAACTGCTACTCCCAGGCAGTCATGTGATCGTGGGGGTAAACCACTGATGCTCGACAGTCTGTTGTGTGACTGACCTGTAATTGATGTTATATTCAGTATACTGAATGCATTTTTAATTTATGGTGTTTTTAACTTTTGGTGTGACCCTATAGCTGTAAGCAGGGGAAAATCGGTTTATTAATTCATTAATATCTGCATTAATCCTCTGAAGTAGGTTCTGTTAATTTGCTCAAGATCATAAAACTGGTAAGTGGAGGAACCTAGAAAATGAACCCAGGAATAAAGCTCTGTGATCCCTGAACTGTCCTATACAGTAGGCCTCCCTTATCTGAGAAGGATATGTTCTAAGACCTTATGTGGATGCCTGAAACCAAGGATAGTACTGAGCCCGATGTGAATGCCTTCTCCATTATAACTAAGTACTCGTCACCTACTATGGCTGTAACTTTTACAGTTTGAGGTATAACAGTAAAACTGAATATGGATTTATTTTTTCCTTTTTCACAATTTCATGGATGGAAGATTTATTCTTACTGTAAAGCTTAGCAACCTCAGGGTACATTTTTTCCGTTAATTATTAAGTCAAATACTTCAACCTATTCAGTCTGTGGCTTTCTTGGGCATATCCAAATTGCCATGCTTCACCATTCTTAAGCTTTGGGGCCGTATTTAAGTAAAATATGGGTAACTTGAACACAAACATTTCAATACCATGACTGTTGATCTGATAACCCAGAGGGTTACAATGTGACTAAGGGGCAATTAGGGTATAAAGTGTGGATATGTTGGACAAAGAGATGATTCATGTCCAGAGTGGAATGGTGCAGGCCTTTGTCAGGCTACTCAAAATGGTGTACCACTTAAAAATTATGAACTGTTTCTTCATGGAACTTTCCATTTCATAGTTTCAGAGCATAGCTGTCTGTGGGCAACTAAAAACACAGGAAGGCGATGCTGTGGATGAGAGGGAATACTGAACTCTTCCAGATCAATCACAAAATCTTCTAAAAACTACCTGTGGATCTTCCCAAGATAATCTAACATCTCCTAACTCTTCTTGCGTCTAGCCTTTCTTTTGTTGCAACACATTCAGCACTTTTCCAGATCAAAAAAAATGTGCCCATTTGCAAGAGTTGTAGTTGCTCTATCTCCTTGCCGGTGCTTGATATATACAGTTTTTTTCAAATCTAGCCAGTAGTCAATAAAACCTTTCAGGTTTTAAGCATTATTTTCTTTAATGGTATTGAGCATCTTTTCATGTGTTCATTTGCCATTCATGTTTTTTTTTCCACAAAGTATATGATCTAATCTTTTGCTATTTTTTTTTTTTTTTACTACTGGTGGTGTATTCAAATGAGAGTCCTTAATATAGTCTGCTTTAGAAATGGGTTTTGTAAATATTTTACCTAGTGTGTAACTTGTGTCTTCGTTTGTACAACAATGTCTTTTGAAGAGTGGATTTTTAATTCTGAAGAATTCTAATTTATCACTTTTTTTTTTTACTTTTGTCTAACTCAAGGTCACAAAGATTTGTGTGTTTTTTTTCTCCTGTGTTTATTTTTGCTTCCTCTCTTTTTAAAATTTGAGATAAAATTCATTTTGCATAAAATTTGCCCATTTAAAATGTGTAATTCCTTAGTTTTCAATATATTCATGGAGATGTACAATCATTACCACAATTAATTTTAGAATGTTTTTATCATCCCTGAAAGAAATTCTATGTCCTTAAGTAATTGCACTCCAATTCCCACTTTCTTCAGTTTCCTGCAACTTCTAATCCACTTTCTGTCCCTGGAGATTTGCTTATTCTCGACATTTCGTGTACACAGGATCTTATCATATGTGGGTTTTTGCAGTACGGCTTCTTTCACTTAATGTAATGTTTCCAAGGCGTATATAATGCATGTATCAGTACGGCATTACTTTTGTGGCAGAATAGTATATTCTACTATTTGGATATGACACATTTAGTTTATCATTAATCAGTTTATGGATAGTCTGTTTTCTTATAGAAGTTTTATAATTTAAGACTTGTATTTTAGACTGTGATACTTTTAGTTAATATTTGTATAAGGAACAAGTTATATTTGTTGAAAATATCAACCTTTCTTCTCTGAATTACCCAAGGAGTTTTGTTCAAAATCATTTGTCCACATATGTGTGAATCTATTTCTATGCTCTCTTGTGTCTATGTATCTACTCTTTCACTAAAACCACACAGATTATTTACTGCCCCTGTATAATGAGTCTTGAAGTCATGAGTTCTCCAGCTTTCTTTTTCTGAAAGCAATTTTGCTAATTCTAGGCCTTTTACTTTTCTTTATAAATTTTAAATTGGCTTTGAGAAACACAAAAAAGCCTATTGTGATTTTGATTATAAATGCATCTAGTCCATAGGTATACTTGGGGGAGAATTGACTACTTAGTAATGTTGAGTCTCTGTAATCAGGAGCAAGATATATCATTTTGCTTAGGGTTGTTATTTTTATATTGTAAAGTTTGGATTTATTTCGCTAAGTTTCTTAAGTATTACATATCAGTGTTTTCTGGTATTGCCATTAGACCTTTTTTGTTTAATTTTAACTGTTTATTGTTAGTATGTAAATATACAATTATTTTCATCGCTGACATTACTAAATCCACTTGTAAATTCTTGTAGCCCTCTTGTGGATTATTTTTGCTTTTCTTGAAATATTATCTGTGAATAAAAATGGTAATATCTATATACCTTCCATTCCTCTGTTAGTGCCTGGTCACACTATCTATGTTGAATAGGACTATTGAGAGTAGACATTCTTGTCTTATTCATGATATTAGGGAAAGTATTTGGTGTTTCACTATTTAATATTTTGTTAGTATAGAGATTTTAGTACCTATCATTTATCAAGTTGAAGTTTTCTTCTTGTCCTAAATTACTGATAATTTTATCATAAATGTTGGATTTTGTCAAATGCGTTTTGTACATCTATTGAGATATGATGAGTTATTTTCATTAATTTCCCAGTGCAAGCCAATCCTATATTCCTGAGATAAACTTCACTTGATCATAATGTTCTATTCTATTTATATATTGCTGCATTTGGTTTGCTAATATTTTGTTAGATAATTTTGCATCTGTGCTCATGAGGGATGTTGTTCTATATTCTTGTAAAACCTTTGCTTGGTTATGTTATCAGGGTAATACTGTCATAATAAAGTGAATAGAAGAAGGGGTTTGAGGGGGAGGGAGGAGGGATGGGAAAAGGGAGAAACTGAGAAATGAAATTGACCAAATTATGCTATGTACATATATGAATACACCATAGTGAATTTCACTTTTATGCATATCTCTAAAGCACCAACTAAAAAACACTGTAAAGAAAGAGAAGGAATGCCAGTAGAGGAAGGGGAGTTGGGGGAAGGAAGAGGTAAGGGAAAGAGGAAGTCCTGGTGATTGAAAGGGAGCAAATTATGTTCCATGCATGTACGATTATGTCAAAATGAACCCAATATTATATAGTAACTATAATATACTAATAAAAACATTTAAAAAATGAGTTGGATAGTGTTCCCTTGTATTTTCTGAAAAAGTTTGCATAGAAACATTATTAATATTCCTTAAATATTTGGTAGAATTTTCTAGTGAAAATATCAGGGCTGGAATTTTCATTATAGGAATGATGACTACCATTTATTTAATGTACCTGAGATTCTTCTTTCTTTTTAACTACCACTCTTTCTCTGACCTGGACTATACTAAGCCTGCAGGGAGGAAAGGTGGCATATCAGTTAGTGTCTGTCTTCTTTGTTGGGTCATAAACTCCAGGAAATCAGGGAGTTTGTTTTGGTCACATGTAGCTCCAATGCTTGGAGTTCCTAGCACAAGGTAGTCTCTTAATAAATGTTGAGTTAATTATTTATTTATTAAATTTAATAAATTTAATTAATTATTTATTTATTAAATTTAATAAAGTTAATTTATTTATTGAATTTTTGAGGTGTTTTATACATGCCATTTTAATGAAAATGTTATCAAATTTTTGATAAATTTAATACTGTTGTGTACCATAAGGACATTCTGATCGGTCAACAATGGGCCACATGAACAATGATCTCATAAGACTATATCACCTAGATGTATCATAGTCTTCTTCATTTGTATAAGAACACTCCATAATGTTCTTACAACAATAAAGTCACTCAGTGGCACATTTCTCAGAATGATCTCCTTCATCAGGTTGATGCATGACTAAAATTGATAGGATCTTAACTAAGAATGATGACCTTACTGTCCTTTGAACATGCCCTTTTGCACTTTTTCTGCTGTTACTCATTGATATGATTAGGCTACCCCTTCCCATTTCCATCCACAAAGAAAACATATCTCTGTAGGATAGTCTGTGGCTTTTCAATGACTCTAACTACAAAAGAGTGAGTGAACAAATCACTAAAAGAGCTTAGTTTTCAACGTTGAAGTGCTTTGCTCTTCATGTTTTTTTTTTTTTTTCTTCTAAACTTTACTTTCTGGAGCAAGTTTTAGTTCATAGCAAAATTGAGTGGAAAGAATAAAGCATTCCCATATTCTCCTCTACCCATCCTATCCCTGATCCCCACAACCCACCAGAATGCTATTTATTACAGTAGAGGGACCGGCATTAACACCTCAGTACCACTCAAGGTCTATGCTTTACACAGGCTTCACTCTTGGGATTAAACATTTTATGGATCTGAATAAGTACACAATAGCATGTACACATCATTATAGTATTACATAGAGCGGTTTCATTGTTCTAAGAATCCTCTGTGGTCTCATTCATCCTTCTCTACCTACCTCTCATTTGGTTCCAGGTGACCACTCAACTTTTTACTGTCTCTATAGTTGTGGCTTTTCCATAAGGTCGTGGAATTGGAATCATACAGTTTGTAGACTTTCCAGATTTCATTTCACTTAGTAATATGCTCTTACGTTTCCTCCAGGTCTTTTCATAGCTTGGGCAGCTCATTTCCTTTTAGCACCAAATAATAGTCCACTGTCTAGAAGTACCATTTTAATTATGCATTTACCTTCTGGGGGCGTGTTAGTTGCTTACAAGTTTGAGCAAATATGAATAAATATCAGTGTGCTACTTTACATAATTTTCAACTTCTTGGGATAAATGCCTTGAAGAGTTATTTCTAGATTGCATGTAAGAGAATATGTGGTTTTGTAGGAAACTGCAAAACCGTTTTCCAGAGTGACTGTACCAGTGTACATTTCTGCTAACCTCAAAAGAGAGTTCCCGTTGTTACATAGGCATTTAATGTTGTGCCATTTTGGCCATTCTAGTAGGTGGGTAGTAGCAGCTCATTGTTGTTTTAACTTACATCTCCTTGACATATGTTATGGAACATATGTTATTTTTTTTTTTACCTGTGTATCTTTGGTGAGATTTCATTTAAGGTGTATGCCCATTTTAATACTCCTTTGCTAAGGACTTTTGCATCTATGTTGGTAAGAGATACTGATCCGTGGTTTTCTCTTCTTGTTAATGTGTTTATCTAGTTGTGGATGTAGAGTAATGCTAGCTCATAGAATAAGTTAGGAAGTATCTGCTTCCATCTTCTGAAAGAGACTGCAGAGCGTTAGAATGATTTTTTCCTTAAATTTAGTAATATTCACCAGCAGACGCTCATCGTGGTGCTGTCTGTTTATGAAGGTTATTAAATTTCTTTAATGGACATATGCCTGTTCAGGTAATATGGTTCTTCTCATGTGAGTTTTGGCACATTGTTTATTTCATGTAGGCTATCATGTTTGTGGACATAAAGTATGTGGTATTCTTTATTATCATTTTAATGTTCATAGTGTCTACAGTGATATCATTTCTTTTCAGCTATTAAGTTTTTCCTCTGTATACTTTTCTTAGTTAACTTGGCTAGAGGTTTGTTGGTTTTATTTAATTATTCAAAGAACTAGCATTTAGTTTTTATGAGTTTATCTATCCTGTTTTCAATTTTATCGATTTCTACCCTAATTTTTTTTCTTATGATTTTAGATTGACTTTGTTCTTTTCTACTTTCTAAGATGGAGGAAGCTTAGGTGATTGATTTCAATTTTTCTTCTTTTCTAATGTGTACATTCAGTGCTCTATTTTTTCCTGTAAACCTGTTTCTGCTGTATCCACGAATTTTCATAAATTGTGTTTTCATTTTCATTTAATTCAAAATATTTTAATTTTTTGAGATTGCTTGTTTGATTCATTTGTTATTTGTAAACATCATGGATATTTAATCCTAAGTATTTGGACATTTTCCAGCTATCTAGCCATCTTTTTGTTGTTTATTTCTACTTTAGTTCCATTGTGGTCTGGGAACGGATATAGGGTTTTCTAGATTTTAAATTTGTATGGATCCAGAATATTTTCTGTCATGGTGATTCTATTTAATATTGAGAAAAAATGTATTCTGCTATTACTGGAAGAACTAGCCTGTGGCTCTTAGTTGTGTTCAGTTGATTGATGGTGTTGGATGGTGAAATCTCTCACTGTAATAGTGTGTAATAGTATTTCTCTTTGCAATTCTATCATTTTTTGTCCCATGTATTTTGATTCCATATTATTAGGCACATACATTTTAAGGATTATTATATCTTCTTGGAGAATTGATCGCTCTATTATTAAGTAGTGCTTCTTTTTATCCTTGACACCTTTCTTGAGGTGAAGTTTGTTCCATCTTAGGTTAATATTGCTACTGTCAATTTCTTTTGAGTATTGTTCACAGTGTATCTTTCTCTATTTACTTTTTTTTGTTTTTAAAGATAGAGGGACAGTGAGAGAGATGAGAGAGAAAGAGAAAATTTCATGTGGCTTTTGTTGCTCCGATACTCTGTTGTGTATGCGGTACTGGGGTTTGAACTCGCGTCCTCGCACATGCCAGGCAAGCTCTGGAACTGCTGAGCCACCGTTCCAGCCCTATTTATTTATTTATTTATTTATTTTTTTTTTTTTTTAAAGAGAGAGGGACAGTGAGAGAGACAGAGAAAGAGAGAAACAACTTTATTTAGTTTTTCACATGGCCTTAGTTGCTCCAACACTCAGTTGTGTATGTGGTCCTGGGGTTTGAACCTGGGTCCTCGTGCTTGCCAGGCAAGCACCGAAACCGCTGAGCCACCACTCCAGCCCCTCTCTATTTATTTTTGATCTTTATATCTGAAATGGGGTTTTATAGATGACATAAGATCTTGGATCTGATTGTTCATTTACTCTAACAATCTTTGTCTTTTAATTGTTTCATTTAGAACATTGACTTTCAAAATGATTATTGATATGAATATCAACCATATTTGTTATTTTCTATCTGTTAATTGTATTCTTTGATCCTAATTTGTGTTTCACTTGTTTTTTTGTGGTTTCAGTTGAACTTTTTATGATTCCATTTGCTCTCATTTGTTAGCCTATTGGTTCTGCTTCTTTTTTACTTTTGAAATTTTTTAGTTATTGTCTTAGACTTTGCAATGTACACTTACAACTAATCCAGGTTCACCTGCAAACAATATAGAAATTCATAATAGTCCAATTACCTGATAATTATAAATATCTACTTATATATAATTACAAATATTCCTAATTTCTCCTGTTCTTTTTGCTTTTACATAACTTATAAAATCAAAGTCAAATGCATTACTGATATTATTTTCAACAAACTTTTATGTTGTATTAAAAAATAAGCTTCTATTTCACCTTTCTTTATTGCTTCTCTGGTGCTTTTCTTTCTTTTTCTAGATCTGAGTTTTTGATCTATATCATTTCCTTATCTCTTGAATAATACCTTTTAACATTTCCTGAGAGTTAGATCTATTCTTTCCTCTCCTTTACTTTTTTTTTTTTTTTTTTTTTTTTTTTGGTAGTGGGGTTTTAACACAGTGGCTTTTTAAAAACCAGTCCTTGCTAACTTGCCCAGGTTGGCTTCAAAATTGGGATCCTCCTGTTTCACTCTCCCCAGTCTCTGGAATTAAAGGTTTGCAGGTATGATCCACTGCACCGGGATTCTCCTTAGTTTTGAAGGATCATTTCACAGGATAGTGAATTCTAGATGGGTAATTTTGTTTTCATGACACTTAAAAAAATCATTTACTGGCTTCCTGTTTGTATGGTTTCTAAGGGGAAGTTAGATGCAATTTTTGCCTTCATTCCTCCATATGTAAGGTTTTTTTATTCCTTTGGGGTTTTTTCAAAATTTTTTCTTTATCTTGAGTTCCTGCAGTTCAAATACGATATGCCTTCCTGTAGGTCATAGGTTATTAATCCTGCTTGGTATTGTCTAAAACACCTATGTTTGTGTTTTGATGTTTGACATTAATTTAGGGAAATTCTTCACTGATCATTATTTCAAATATTTTTTCTATTCCTTTCTCTTTTCCTTCTGGAATTCCTATGTCATGTATGCTATAACTCTTGTAATTGTCCTACTGATCTGGACATCCCTTTCTGGTTTTGTTTGTTTTTAGTCTTTACTCTGTTTGCTTTTCAGTTTTGGAGGTTTCTATTGAGGTTTCTATCTGAGCTCAAGCTCAGAGATTCTCTCCATAGTTGTGTCCAGTCTACTCATAGTTCTTTCAAAGTCATTCTTCACTTGTGTTACAGTGTTTTTGCTTTCTACCATTTATTTTTGCTTTTTTCCTCGAGTTTTTATCTGTGTCTTTATGTTGTCCATCTGTTCTTGCATGCTGTCTACTTTATCCTTTATGGCCTTGGCATATTAACCATCAGTATGTTAAATTCCCAGTTTGATAATTCCAACATCCTTGACACATTTCCTCATTCTGATGCCTGCTCAGCTTTTTCAAACTATTTTTTACCTTTTAGTGTGACTTATAGTTTTTCCTGATAATTGAACATGATATGCAAGGAAAAAATGTTTTCCCCTTCCTCCTGCTGGAAGCATGAGGTGATTTTCTTGTTTTCATTTTTGGAACCTGGTAGAGCTCCTGGAAATAAAACTCACAAAGGTGAGGGGAGTCCACAATGACTGCTCCACAGCTGGGGTTCTAATTCTGCTGCTTGTCCACATTCAGCCTCCACCCTGCACCAATCAGCTCAAGTTTTCCTGCCTTGGCACTGATCACTTTGGAGGTTTCTGCCTTTGGTCACTGTTCAGTGAGTTGTGATTCCGCATATCCACCCATCTGTGTCTGTAATTTAGGGTTCTGTGTTTTGCTGAGACTCAGTTCTCTTACAGATCTGAGAAGAGCTGTTTATTTTTCAGTTTGCTCATCTTTTTTTCTTTTTAAGGAGGTAGGAGAGAGAGAGAGAAAGGGAGAATCAATTTAAAAAAAATTTTTTTTCATCCAGCCTTTGTTTCGCCGACAGTTTTGTGTGTGGTGCTGGGGTTTGAACCTGGGTTCTTGCACACACCAGGTATACTGCTGAGCCACCACTGCAGCGCCTTGCTCAGCTTTTTACATGTGGTTGGGACAGGTTGGCAACTTCCAACGTCCTTATGTGCTGGACTAGCAACAATTCCACTAATATTCATATTTGACATATATTTTGCTGTGCATTAAATAGTTTGTTGATACTTCTCAAGAACTGCATGTTGGCTAAATCAAGTAATTTTTTTTTAAAGAGAGGGGGTAGTGAGTGAGATAGAGAAAGAATCAAATTTTTTATTTACTTTTTCATGTGGCCTTCGTTGCTGTGGCACTTTGTTGGGCACTTTTCTGGGTTTTGAACCCACGTCCTTGTGCCTGCCAGGCAAGCAACAGAACTGCTGAGCTACTGCTCTAACCCCTAAATCAATTAATGCCATAGTGAATTAGTTATGGAATGTAATCTGTGATAAATTCCTTTGTAAAATGTTATATCCCCCCCCCCACACACACCTTTTTTAAAAAAGAGTGAGAGAGAAATAATCACTTTTTATGTATTTTTCATCTGGTCTGGTTTCTCTGATGCCCAGTTATGTAGTGTGGTTCTGGGGTTCAAATTTGGGTCCTTGGTGCATACCAGGCAAGTGCTCTAACTGCTGAGCTACCGCTCCAGCCCCGATATGTCACCCTTTTGAAAAAGGAGTGTTTTTTATTATCTTTGCTTCACATGATATTTTTCCCATGTTACTTTTGGAAGAGTCACTGATGGAAGTCTGACTTGGGTCTGACCTGACACACCAGAGCAGACCAGCATAATTGCTCTCTTGTTTAGATTTCTTTAAAACTAAAGAAACTCACTATTCACCCCTGTGAACAGGGGACCACCTGTGGTCACTTCAGATCTTGTAGGGCTTCTCCAAGCTCAGGTGACATACTCCTCTACTCTGATTTGTATCTTCATCTCATCCTGAGGTTAACTTTGCTCCTGTTAAGGAGGAAGCAGAAGGTGAATGACAGTTTCCTTCCCTGGAATTCACCACCAGTCTTGTCATTCTTTGGCATTTCTAACTTCGACTTGACATTCTCACCTAAATTGGGTGATGCTGAGTTGTGCCTGGCTGAGATTGGCAGCCTTGCTTCATTATCTTGTCTATTCCTGAACATATGCAGATTTTCCAGATCTGCTGCTGCTACCCAACCGCATTTCAGCATCAGAATTAAGTAGTGAGCTTGGTTTTTTCTTTGCAGTTATATTTTGGAGATACCCCATCTAGTCTACTTGAAGATCTACTCTGAGTAAAATCGTTTACTCTACATTCTTTCCTTTCTTTTCCTTTTTTTTTTTGTTTCAAAATTGCTTTACTATTTTTTATTAGTGCATTATAGTTGTATGTAATGATGGGATTTGTTGTCACATATTCATAGATGCACACAGTACAGCAATACAATTTGGTCAATACCCTCCAACCCTGCACCCCTCTACCTCCCTCCTCCCATCCCCCAATCCCTTGCCTTTCTTCTGGGTCCTATACCTCTTTTTCTTTTTTAAAGAAGTGATAATTTGATTCTTTTTGCTTTATAAATTAATTTTGTTTTCCCTTTGCTTTCTTTAAAAATCTCTCCCTAGATGCCCCAAGTTACATATAATGTAACTAATAATTTAAAATATAAGAGTATTTCACTGAATTCTTTCATTTCCTTCTCTATTTAAAGACATATTTCCTATGAAATATGTGCAGTAGTTTAGCATCCATGTAATAAGAAACAATTAGATGGAAATTATGAATTATAATGGGGAAAATTATATCTGTGCTTGTTGCAAATTCTCCCTAGAAAACACTGTGAAAAGTATGGTTTGCTGCATTTTAGATTGTCCATAATTACCATGTGGATGTGAGTTGTTATGGTAACTGGGTTTCCCCCTTCTATTAAATAACAGAGTAAATGGTTTCTTTAGAGGTGATTGAATTGTCAGCTTTCAAGCTAATGTTATCCTGATGGGGACGGGGTGAGGTGGGGAGACAGTGCTGGGATGGGGGTGGGCGGAGAAGGATATTAAATGTCTTGAAAGCACCTACAAGGAGATGAGTGTCATTTTACTTTAAAAAGGTGTCCTCCCCCTGCCCTCCCTGCTCATCTCACTATTTGTCAGGGGACGGGAATAACAGAAAGTTTTTTTGTGCCAACAAGATTACTATTGACAGGAAATTGAAGCCTGTTGTTCTTATGTATAAACAATGGGACATTGAGTGACTTTTGGGATCCCTAACACTAAGTGCAAATGTTTTTCCTTCTGGGAAAGTGGGAAGAATTTGAGTGTCACAAAGCCAAATGTTGGGGTTCAGTATTTGTATGTCTCTGAGGCCACTGAAGTTAAGTACCTTTGTTCTCCTCTTTCTCAAAAACTATTTACACTCTTTAGATGATAATATCTGTATCTGGCCACCATGAAAATGCCGTACGTTATGAGATTAGGTGTCTGAGAGTAATATGTAGTTTACCTGTCAGTTTTACATGCTGCCGTGCCTGTCCCCTTCCACTTTGACAAAAACCTCATCAGAATTTTCTTAGTTGATTTATAGTATTGAATGGAGGGCTGATGAAATGGATATTTTTTTTGTGTATGGTAGAATTGTATTTCTTAAGATCACTCAAGATGCAGAACAAATTACCAAATTTCTGAGCAATATGTTCTGAACAGTATATTAACTAATTAAATTGCTAAGTAATCCTATTAAGGAAAGTATGTTTCAGTGAGGAAGCAGGAATGGGTTTTCCTTTTTCTTAATATATAAAGAGAGAGGGACAGATCGAGAGAGAGA
>PVKS010044443.1:0-14332 GCA_004027875.1 Aplodontia rufa
CTACTATCTCTTCTTTTTCCCTCCACTTGCCCCAGGTTTGTGCAACAGGGGTTCTTTAGGTTGGGTCCCTGTGCTCTTTTGACACACTTAATCTTTTCTTCTATCATTTTCTTACTTTCTGGATTTACAAGATGGTCCAGGTTTCTCTTATATTTTCCATACCCAACCTTTGACTTTGTCACTTCTCCAAGGCACCTTGATTCTTTTTATTAGAAAGCGATGTTTGGAAGCCAAGACTGGAACGTTAGATGTTCCATTGCTGCTGCACCTCCCACTGAAAAGCATTAGCACACCCACACACACTGAATATGTATGTATATGTGGAAGCATTGAATTCTGCTAGTATTTGATTTAAATTCCACCTGAGTTATTTATTAGCACCAGGGGACGTTATAAAGATGAAAACAAGCCTGGAAAATGAGTGGTACTGATTGGCTACGCTGACTGAGTCCAGAGGCAGCCATGCAAAGCTGCTTTTGTGACTTGGTGTGGACACAGTTATGTGGCATGGCATCGCCAGAAGTCATGAGAGCAGTGTTTCCAATGTTGGCCTTGCAGTTGTCCATTCTGATGACAAGGCCTGGATTCACCAGGAAAAAGAAAAGGCAAGAATTGAGTGGAGAAGAAAATTGAGCCAGTCTCTGGGGAATTCCTATTTTTGTCGTGTTCTTCAGTTTTCAATGTGAATAAATCTTGTTGCCAAAAAAAAAAAAAAGTCATTAGTAATAGCATCAACTGTGGATTAAAATGAGAAAATTTGGGCTGGAGCAGTGGCTCAGTGTTTGGAGCACTTGCCTGGCATGCACAAGGGCCCAGGTTCGAACCCCAGCACCACATACACAATTAAGTGTCAGAGAAATAAACAAGCAAAAAACCAGATGCAAAACTAAATAAAATTTATTTTCTCTTTCCTCTTAAGAAAAAAGAAAAGAAGGGTGCGTTTCTTTTGTTGAGCATCATTCAGCACAGAGGTGGTGTGCAGTGTTCTTTAAGGAGGGAGTCCTTGTGCAGAGCATTCTGGGGCAACCCTGCTGGAAGCTGGGACGGGCCTTGACCCTTCCTGGACCTTTCATTCTCACAGTCTCCGCAGATAGGCACTCTCCAATTCTAAATTCTGAAAACTGCCTTTGAGTTGAGTTCATGTTTCCTTAAAGGTTTTAAAGAAGAGTTACATTGTTAGCTTCATTATGACTGAACACATGGGTTTGAAAATAGGGCACAATGTCCTGCAAGTTGGGCATTTTATTTTATGATCATAAATTCTTAAATCTATAAAATGTCCGTGCCTGGGAATTCCTAGAAAAACGGAAAGACTTTATTTTTATGCTTTGTTTGGAACTATTGGTAAGTAAAATGTAAATTCAGGTTGTGTATTGACTCTATGTAAAAATATTTCTGGTCAAGACACTGAAGAAAATTAAGTCTTACAATACACAAGATAAAACTCTTTACAAGATGAGAGCTTTTAGAACAAACTGGCTACCATCAAAGTTTCTATCTATATGTTAATGTCAATAAAATATCACTTAAGGAAAATGTAAGATAGAAAACAACGTAAGAAAACCATTCATGATGAGAAATAACTTAAGAAACTTTCCTATCCAAAAATCCATGCTTTATTATAACAGTGAAATCAGGTATTTTCTTTGAAGACCCAAAGTTTGAAATAAAATGTATAAAGAATAAATAAGAAATATGAAGCAAGACAAAGCTTTGAGGTCTTTGCTTGATGTTGGTTTTGTTTTTTGTTTTTGTTTTTTTTTTTAAGTCACTTATTAGTTCCAATGCATTCAGCACATTCCACAATTGCTCACTGCATTTATTTAAACCACTAACTGCTAAGATGCACAAATTTCTTGTAAGGATTATTTTGTTTCAAGAGAGATTAAAAATATGAAAGTTCATGGGAATAAAGTAGTCAAAGGGTTATAAAACATATGGGGTAATGGGTATCTCCAGAAATCTAAGAATAAAGTGTGGAGCCAGAAATTACTGGGACCAGAGCCAAGAGCATGAAGAATGTAGAAACCAAGACGGTTACGTATTATGCCTCTGTCTCCTTTTCCTCATCTCTCCATGTATCTGCTCTATTCCCTTACTTCTGCCACTAAAGCAATGTCCCTCTACGATTCACAGGGTCCTAACACAACTGTTGTGCTTATCCCTGGGTGTGCCTGAGTTAGCAGCTTTGAAATCTGTCACGAATTTACAGGTGTGAATGAATTTTTAGGTCTCTTAGATTAAGTTCTAGAAGGGAGCATTTCATTCTGGAGTAGAAAGAGCCAAGACAACAGAATGTGTATTCCCAAGCAGGCCTGGAATCTCCAGCCTAAGCCAAAGGGTTAAATTTTAACAGCCATCTTCATCGGCAGAGGCTACATCTGTACACAGATTTCTTCTTTTTTTTTTTCAAGCGTAGTAGACAAGTTTTATTATAGAAAACACAGAAAGTAAAGCATAGGGAAAAGAGCAGACTTCCCCCAGAGTGGGGGAAGGGGACAAAGCCCCTGTACACAGATTTCTAACAGTTGTTCAGGAAGTGGAATTTTCTGCTTCAGGACCATATTTTGAGAATCACCAATTGTGCTCTTGGCCTTAAAGATTCTCTAGAAGAAGAAATGGGCAACTTTTCCAATAGTGTGTTAACTCTATCTTTATTTCTATGAAAATAGACAGTGTTGATTGTCCAGCATTTTTTATATAAAAACTCTTTAGACATTGAAAATTTAATATAACAAAACAAAAATATAGTATGTATTTAAAAATTATTTCTTTAATAAATGTGTTCCAATATGTTCTTGGATTTAAGCTGCATAATACATTATTTAAAAATATAGAAATAAATATTTAAAACAGTTAACTATTCTACTGAATTATATAAGGAGAGAATAATGAAATTTTCACAAAATAGATCAGTGTATATCTTACAACGTATTCACTTTCCCAAATATTTATACCTACCATATATGCAATGTTGAAGGTCAAAATAAAACAACTAGAATAAAATGTTGGTATTTTGAGATGTTTCTTATCTTAAACATTAATAGCTTTTCTTTATAAAGAAAGATTGCATACCCATATAATTTTCAACAGGTAGAAATTTTACTTGTTACCATATTTTGGTGGTCATATTTTCAGAAGAATAAATGCTCTAATCTGTTTTTTCTTAAAATCTAGTCCCATAGTACATGGTCTCCTGATAGACAAATGTAAATTCAGTCAAGCATCAGAGATCAAGTACTTTCTCTATAGCTGCAAACCTCTTCTGATATTTTCCTAGAAGTATAATCTCAGATTATCTTTCATTGCATACATTATGATACAATTATTACAGGTATGTGAGGAAAAATGCCAATAAGACATAATTCTTCTTATTTCAAAAATAGTTACTGAAATTAATAGCCAGCACATCATTAGAGGCATGATGTGTTGCTCAGAATCACAATGCTATCTGACACGTTTTACCAAAGCTTTGCATGTACCTCGATTGCGAGCATCCACCTTGGATCTGATACTGCCATTTAAGTCCTTGCATCTCTTAACTTCCTACTCTACCCCATAGGTGGGTGCAATTGTAATAAATAATGCAGAATTTATTAAGGTTTTGTGAAGAACTGAAAGGGAGCATTTACATCTAAACTGCATGATTCCTCTTAAATTTCCCCTTGACCTGTCCTTGTCCTCATCACAACGTCTTTCCCTAATCCAGCTACAAAGCCACTCTATACACATCATCTTATCCTTGCTGGGGTGTCTGCTTCTTTTTCACCTGAACGCAGAACCTCAAAGTTCTTCTAAAGTGCATATTCTGCCAACTTCAAGCTAGCTGAACAATTTTGGAAAGCAGAAATTAAATCCATAGCTCAAAATCAGCTTTAGCCTAACCTGAGGAAGGCTGAATCTGCTCTCTTGCAAATAAAATAAGTATTCTGTCTCAGTTTGAAATTGAATTCCATAATAAATGTATATATTTTCCCTAGAAAGTTTTGAATGGGACTTTTCTTGTTTGAAAGGGAATTTGAAGCCTTGATATTTGTAAAAAAAATAATAATACAATTGTATTGATCTATGATAAGCACCACTGAGAGACTGCAAGAATTTTTAAATACTCTACTGAACCGCTTGCTAGAAAACTCTGAATAGTATGTTACACTGCTGCCTGAAAATTGTAGAAAACCCAGCGGGGTGAGATTTTTTCCTGTGACCATCTCCTTTCCTTGCCCCTTGATTATTCCATTTTTTCCCATTAGAGTGTGATCTTACCATGGACTTTTCTTTTCCACCTGTCATTATAAACAGACTGCCCCACGAAACAACTTCTAATCCTCAAGAACAATCCCTAGCTCATGCATCCATCATTTTATAGCGGTTGCTGTGGAGACTATCAGGACATCTGCTGATCCTCTTGCTAGACTGCTATGAAACTCTTGCCCCTCTGCTGCTCACTGGAACATTCTCTGCAGCCTCCTCTCACCTGCCATATTTGAAAAATGATTTATGCCAGCAGTGCTGTGGGTGAGATTCTCCCACAGAAGCCTATAAGAAATCCAGCTGAGCAAAGTGGTAAGCTTTGTATGCTTAAAAGATATAAAGAAAAAATATTTCTTTAGAAGAGTATATAGTATATTTCCAATCAGACAATATCCAAATCCCTATGATAATAGCACACAAGCAAGTAAGGACACACAGCATTGGCAATTATTTTTATGAAAATTTTTGTTAAACAGAATTCCTGGTGGTAATTACTTTTAAATAATCTCATAATGCGTAGGAGCTGTTAATAGTTGCTTAAATCTCCATCCCATTCCATTGAAAAATTATTGAAATCTCCCAATTTTAAAAAACATCCAGGGTTTTCCTTGTCCCATTCATCTCTGCCACCAGCACCTTGTTCTGCTAACTCAGGTGTTTCTTGATCGTTTGTTTCATAGCTTCCCTTGTGTGTCACATGTTAAGTTGAGCTGCATGTCAAAGCCAGTCCTTTCCCTAAATTTCCTCCACATGCCACTCCCATTAGGCAAATGCAGTCTTGTGGGAAAGGGAAATGCATAGTGTGAACAATGCAAAATTAAATAATAATTCTAAGCATCCTCTTTAAAGAGAGAGTCTTTGTCTCTTCTGACCTTTCTTTCTCTCCTCTTTACCTCATTTCCATTTCGTTTCTTCCTTCTTCAGTCTAATTTCTCAGGAGAAAAACATGAAAAAATAAATAGAAACGTAGTATTGGCTTTTGTGGGTTTTTTAAAAAATTTATTTAATCAAATCAACTCAGCATTTTCCAACCTCACAGTCAGATCAGACCTTATATGTCCAAGGGGAGCATTGAAATTGTAATATGTAAAGGTCTGCTTGATCAACTATTCACACAGAAACTCACTTCTGGGAGTTTCCTGAGGACTGTAAACAGAACAGCATAACAGAATAAAGCTCCATTTTTCTAACGTAAATAAGAAAAATCAAACGTGAGGCCAGAAATACAGTTTGGGATTGAGAGTCATTTATAAAGTAATATTCATGAAGCAAATTAGAGTCAAACACAGATTTTGAATAGAAAATATAAACAGACAAGAGGAATGTATCAAGGTTTATCCATATTTAAAGATAAGGAAATACATAAACGCCAAATAAATTACCTGAAAAGTAATTTCAATAGTTGTCTGGTGTAAACACAATTATCTAATTTACTGATACAGAAAATGCAGGGTTGAGCAAGTTGCTGTGGTCACAGAGCTAGAAGGACAGTGTGTCCTTAAAGGTACCTTAGGACCTACCTAATATAGCTCTTCAAGTTTGCAGGGTCCGAACTGAGTATCAGTGAGTGAGAAAGTGGTTTCCCTCTGGGAAGTTCCAATGAAGGGGACTCAACCAAAACTTTAAAAGGTAGATACAGAAACAACTGGCTGTGAGCTAACAAGAGAACAATTGCTGCTGTTGCTAGGTAGAAATAAGGTGGAGCCAGGTAGAAATTAGCTGGGTAGCTGAAGATGCTCTTGAAACTTTCTTCAACAAACTCCATCCAACTATTTGGCAAACTGATGGTGGCAGTTATGCAGTCTTTGACCCTAAATAACAAGACACAGGAAGCAGAAATGGCACGGGGGTTACCTGATGCTAGGGAGGAGAGCCTCAGAAACATAGGGCAGAAGAAAAGCAAGGGAAAGAAGCAACAGAGAAAAATCAAGAGACACGGCAGAGGTGTGAGTTACAGATGACACATGGAGGGTGGGACACACCATGCTGCAGAAGCTACATGGGAGAGAGGTGAGGTCCATTCCACTCAGATTGGGTGCAGATGAGATGCTGCATTCCTCGAAGATGGGGGTTTCAAATATGATGCTTCAAACGGGAGCCACCTGCCTCAGCTACCGGAAACGCTATTCTGGTCATTGCGTCATGAAGATGTTCAAGGCCTAGGGACAACCGAGTAGCCACATTCCTCATGGGGCCACATAGCCTTCGATGACTTTTTATCTCAACACATAGAAACTGACGGGAAAAGATCAAGATAATGGAGTCGTAACAGCTGTGTTTGAAGGAACATGGTGTGAGCCTATGAACCAAGTGTTCAAAGCCAGACGGTTCCTAAAATGTGTGTTACTATAAACATATACTACCAGGGACTGCAGCAGTTGCTCAGTGGTTACAGCACTTGCCTGGCATGCGTGAGGACAGTTTCGATCCCCAGCACCATATACACAATGGAGTGTTGAGCAACGAAAGCCACATGAAAAACTAAATAAAATCGATTCTCTTTCTCTCTCATACTGTCCCTCTCTCTCTTTATATATATATATATATATATATATATATATATATTACCGTACACATAAAATATAATATGCATAGACATAATAAGCATACTAGTAATACACACAAATATATACATTAATATGTAACATAGCTCATTACCTTAAGATCTTGTAAAAATGGAATTATAAATTAAAAATTGATTTAAAACAAGATTATAAACCCATATTTTATGTTCAAATGAATTAAAAATGATCAATCCACATTTGTAAACATTTTAAATAGACCATCATCTGGGTATATTTTCATACGTAAAATAATGAGTTAGATGCAATGTCGCTAAATCAAGCTTGGAAATCCCCATATCATGTGATTCTAATGGGAAGTAGTGTTTTTGGTATTTTCATTGCTGTTGTGTTGCTTTGTTTCTTCAAGAGGAGACGAACCTTTTCTGGGTGTTTGGAGCATGCTTACCCATTGGTTCTGGGAGGTAGGAAGACCACAAAAGCCCCCAATGACAAATATGCCCTCTCCAAGGCTCCTCTGCAGATCCTTCTTCAAGTTCCCTGTGCTGGGTGCCTGCTGTCTTTATTTACTGGTGAGCAAAGCAAGGGCAGAAGATGAAGCTCATGGATTCAGCTCAGCTGATCAGGAGCATCAATTCCAGGACCAATGAAGACAGGAGAAAGTGCCCGCAAAGGCTGTCCTCTACCCTTTGGGTCACAGTGGTATCGATGACGAAGGCAGTGCGCACGGAAGCTGGTCATCCCAGAGCCTCCACCAGAGGCCACATGTGGCCACATTTTCATTTTGATTCTGGCTCTCTAGCCTTTCACTGTCTCTTCTGGTTTTCTGAGCTGGTGTTTGAAAACATCTAGCAAGTTCTAAAAGCAAACACAATTAGCTCGCAGGAAATTCCTTTGCTGCTCGAACCCTCCAGAGTTCCTTTGTGTTGCTTTCATGTGAAAACCTTGACAAATGCAACAGATGAGATATAACTTGGGACTATAACTTGATTTTTCATTTTTGGAATGAAATTTAACTTGCGGAGAGACTGATGTTCTCTATCTCTCCGAAAATTGTTTCTGTTAGAAGCTCTATTCATAAGTGAGTTGTAATGTTAAAGAGAAAAGAGATTTTTAAATTGCTTCCTGCAATAGAATGTGAGGCAGTAAAAAGACCACAAAGCTGAGAAAACAAGACAGTAGAAAGGAAGGCTCAAAGGAGAAGCTGATTGAGCTGGTATGAAAACTAGATCAACTGCGCCCGTGAGAAGAAAGATGTCTTGACAGGAGAAAAGCAAATGTTTGTTTACTCGCAATCCCTCCACGTCTCTACCCTGGCACATCCAGATGGACAGTTTGCTAAGGAAGGTCCACATAACCAGATCTTTTATTCTAGTCGAGAGCAAGGACATCTTCAACAGAGCAGATTTCCACACCCTTGAACACAATGTAAAGTGATGGGTATTTAGGCATTTAAAACAAAACTAGAGGAACCTGCACTAATAGAAATAGCTTTGCATAAATTAAAGGGAGTTGGGGAGGGTGAAGTCGAGAGATGGAGAGGACCAGGAAAGAAGGGAAAATGCTCGTGTTCAGTGAAGGTTTCCTGGAGGGACATGTTTGATGCTGCTTCACGTCAGCCTCCTTGTGATTACACATAAATTGAACATTAAGATCTTTGGCCATCGTGCTTTATGGCATATGTTCAAATATCAGACAATGCTATGAAGCTCTGAAACTGGCTTTCCATTAGGCAAGTGTGTTCAGAAAGGTGACCAATTGGCCACTTACATCTGTCCTTAAATTTTTTCCATAATTACACGTTGTTCTTCCCCATATGAATTAGGATGGCGAAAAGTACTAATTGAGAATTTTAAAAACCTAGAGATTATAGAAAAAATATCAAATACTGTCACAATAGACTGAATGTTTATGTCCCCAGAAATGCATATGTTGAAATCCTGATCCCTAGGTGACAGTATGAGGAGGTCCCAGTCACTGAGAGCTGATTAGGTCACAAGACTGCTCTTTCTATAAAAGGCCCCAGAGCTCTGCCGTGCCTTCTCCAGCAGCTGTGGAGTTGGGGAGGGGGCATCACCTATGATCCAGGAAGTCCTCACCACAGTGAGTCCTCACCAGCATATTCATATGGAACTTTGCAGTCTCTAGAAATATGAGATAAAAGTTTGTTTTAATTTTTAATTTTTTTTTTTAGTACCAGGAATTGAACCCAGGGATGCTTAACCACTGAGCAACATCCCCAGTCTTTTTTATTTTTTATTTTTTTTGAGACAGAGTCTCATTAAGTTGCTTAGGGCCTCTACTAAGTTCCTGAGGCTGGCTTTGAACTTGTGATCCTCCTGCCTCAGCCTCCTGAGTTGCAGGGATTACAGGCATGCACCACCATGCCCAGCTATTTGTTTTGATTTCTAATTGGCATACATTCTGTGTACTTATTTATTGGATGCCATTTTATAATTCAATACATGTGTATAAAGCATAATAATCAAATAGGGTGATTAGCATTTTCATCTTCTTAAATATTATCATTTCTATGTGTTGGAAATCTTCAAACTCTTCAAGTAATTTTGAAGTATATAATTAACTGTAGTTGCTATAGCTATCGCATTGTGTTAAATCACACAAGATCCACTGTTAACCCTTGTTTATTCAGTCTATAGAATTTTGCTATAATATCCAAAATGACTAAGCGCACTATGAATGTATGATCTTATAAAAAAACATATCTTTTGCAATCAAAATAAAAAGGAACTGTACAATGCATCACAATACACTATATTTCATGACTTATTTATTTGATCAACAAATATGTATGCAGGGACCTCTGTATGAGATGAGGGCTCAGCAGACCCTGAATTGAGGTAGAAGGATGAAGTAAGATAAGCCAGTGTCTATAATATGGTATTATAGATTTACTTGAAACTTCAGTGAAAAGCATTGCATTCTTTTTTGTTCTTAATTGTGTTCATAATGTAACTTGTTCAGAGTGCTATACAATAGCACAATAGCAAGAGATTCCAACTTAGTCTGGTCCAAATCTGAGGAACTAGTGACTCTGCCTAGTACTGCATAAATATCCAACAAGCCCGTTCGGTGCACAAAAAGTGGGAGAGGTGAGACTCAGTCTCGGTGTTGACTACAGCTGCCTGTGATCTTTGTGCTCAAGGTAATTTTGCTCAGTCTAGTTTTCTGCCATCTACTGAGACCCTGGTCCTCCAGGCAGAACTTCCCAAGATCACAGAACTTAATGACTATTTTTTATGGTCATCCAATAATCAGTTAACCAACCATTTGGAGAGGTCACAAGGAGGCCACATAAACCTGCCCCAGGCACAGGAATTGAATGTAGCCATACAACAACAAAACCCATGTCCCACCCCGACTTGGGGAGATGTGACTTTCTTCTGCCTCAGGTTGAAAAACCTCGCTCTTATAACCCTTTTGAAGGTTGTCTTCTCATCCCATCTGCATCTATTTCTCCATTCCGCCTCCCAAATAGCTCCTGGCTAGAGAAAGTCTTTTGGTCAAAAATGCAGCCCAAGGACACCCAGAGAATGGAACTCAAGGAGATGACAGGTCATTTAGTGACTTTCTTGGAATAGAATTAAGGAAAATATAGCTCATGTTCTTTCAAGAAGGAACAAGAGACAAATTAATACGGCACTATATTATCTATAAGTGCATGTATTATTTACATGAGCTGTCTTATTTGATTGATTGGGCAAAAGATTCACAAGAAGAAAATAGTTCGACAGCCACCTGTGTTTTGGTAGTGATACTCAGCTGAAATAACACTGTAAAGAGTTGCTGGGAAACTTTACAAGACAATGAGAGAGGAAGTGATCAAAGTCTTCCTCTTTAAGTGACATTTTCTAGCAAAGGCAAATAGGAAGAACAATAGAACACAGAAATGAAAAATGTGGAAACGATCATATCCTACAGAGAAGTTAAGGGAGATTTTACCCAAGATGTTATAGGTATCAGGTATTTATTAGGCTAACTAATACTTGGTAGGAAACATTGCCAAATAGGTTGAAATTTTATTCCAAGCTATTGAATTTTTTTTGGGGGGGATGAGTGATTCCAAATTATGTTATACGATCCATTGTTAAGAAAAATATGGTACATTGATCTTCAGTTTTGCTCTTGGGGTTTTTGTGTTGGAATAAGTATCAATGAGAAGAAGAAAATCACAGTTCAAGTAACTAAAAGGGTCTACAAAATTAGGCAATTAAGCAATCTTAAACATAGTTGATTTAAAGATTGACCTAACTCTATGCACGCATTCCAATGATCACACCACCTTTTGATCAGAGAGTTGCAGTGGCTGCTTCTCTGTGTGGAAGGGACATCAAGCTCTGTGCCTGATGGATGAGAGGCAGCTGGCATGGCCACGGTGACAGAGTTTTCCATATCCCTACAGACCTGCTTTAAGGAAGTCCATCTTTGCTTGCACTCCCCAATTTCAAATGCTACAGTATTGCTTATATGTTGCCACTGTTGAAAACAGGAAGCCCCAACATGCCATTTCTTCTGTCTTTATACTTGTCTTCTTTTTCCATGTGGCTCCTTCCTTATTCCAGGCTCCCCTTTCACCTTTGGTGGGACTGTTTCAAGAGCCCTGGACCTAAACTTCCTTGCTGTGTTCTTCCCATGTCTCACTCGGTGCTGTCCGCTGTCCATTAGCATTAGAGCACTTTCCTTTAGAATGGGAGCCTCATCCTGCAGTGCTTCTGCCCCATTGCCTACAGCATTTTTAGAACAGGCAAGACTCCATATTCATACATCAATGATTATTGACCCTAAGAAGTGGGCACAACGCCAACACACATCTCAATGGACAGCAGTGTGCTTGGCACAACGAATGAAGGAGTAATTGGATGCCCTCCACTGAATGAGGTCCTGATGTCCAGGAATAGATAAATATGGTTTGCTGTGGTCAATTGTTTTAAAATTTTTCTATCTAGAATCTCTTTAATTTTGTGCTGTTTTGATTAGCCCATTGTGTTTTGTTCAATTGTCTTGATAATAATCAATAATAGTAGCATTGCTGGCTGTGATACAGAATGAAAAACAATTTTAGAATGACTTTTCATAGTTCCAAAATGTGTTGCTTTGGAATCCATTTCTGCAAAAGTCTTTGTTATATCATTAGAACATATTAATTTAAGCAGGATTTCAGGTCCGAAAATTGCAAACTGCTTTAAATCATATGACATATATTATAGCTGGTCCAGTAGAACAAGCACATCACTTCAGATTCAGATCATTAATATTTTAAGTTCATTACAATACTTTAATGGTCAAGAAGGAAAGCACTTATTTCAAACATAATGCAAATTTGATTTTGCTGCCTTAAAAACCATGGAAAAACTGTCATCAAAAAAGATTTGACATTCACCAAGCCTTTCTGGAACACAGAAGATGTGCAAGACCCCATCGTAGCTAAATAAATACATAGAGTTCTAGCACTGCAGTTTCATGGAGAAGATGAATAGATAAGCAATCAATGTGTGTAAGTTAATTTGGAGTCAAAGCAAAGCATTATATTATATTCTCCTCCAGGATCATTCTCTAGTGGCACTAGCTGATTATTTCTTTCTCGGAATGTGTTATCTTGTGATTTGTTTTTTAATTAATTTATCAGGCATTACAGGTACACAAAGGAGTCTAACACCTTTCCTTTGCAATATTTGCATAAGCCACATTAACTTATTTAACATGATACCTTCCTCCTGAACTTCCAATTTTATCTTTTAGGTTCTAGTTACATCTTAGCAGTGACTAATGAACCCTATATGGTTTCACATATATCATGCAGAAACAATAATTATTGTTTTGGTGCATCTAATATTAGATTATCTAATTAGCAAGATAATTGAAAGAATTTTACCACACTCTGTCATATTTTACTTCTTATCTAATTGAATTAACTCTTCTGCCTCAATGTCCCTAAAAAATGTGAAATATTCAAAACATATTTTAATAAGCCTTTAGTTTTTTTTTAATGAAAGATAGGCTTTTTATTCAAACAAATTCTGAGGAAGTTGTTAAGACAAAAATGGAAACATACTTCCCAAATGTATATTTAATCCCAAATAGAATAAAACAAGTGTTCTGTTTTAGTCTGTTTAGCGTTTGTCTTCTTCATCGAGCAACATAAAATGAAATATACACATTTTATAAGTTCAAAACTTTACTTCTAGAACCCTAATAGTATAATGTCCAGATTTTCATTATCTTTGGCATTTAAATTATTTCTTAATATTTTCTTAAGTTAATATATCACATTCATTCAGATTTATATTCACCTTCATGTTGAATAAACTATTTTTACAATTTGAGTAAAACAAAAAAGTTTATTACTACTTAAATTCTGATATATTTTAGAGTTGGTTTACTTTCAAAATGACTCAAAAGATTTTTATTGGAAATTGTATCTCCATCCCCTATGGCCCTCATAAAATCTGGTGTTAAAAAGCGGACCCCTATCTGCCTGTCAAGGAAAGTGACAGGCAGATTCAGGCTTGCAGAGTACAGTTTCAGAGGGACTTACTGACAGAGCGTGGCCGAGCGTGGCAGCAAATGCAGGACATCCACCTGACTTGGGGCACAGGGAGGGACCTAGCGGTCAGGGCAAAAGTGTCTTTCACCCGCACCAGAGTGCCTCCAGCTGATGCAAAGATGATGGGCACGTTCCTGGCTCTCTCTGGCACCAAGGGCTGGTGCTACAGCTCCACGATGCACTGCAATGGTCTTGTTTACCAGAAGGATGCTGGGAAACTGCAGGAAGAGCAAGCTGCTTCACTCAGGGGCAAACACGGCAGGTACTGCTAAGAGGCCACGGCCAGGCCACTCCAGCTCTATGTAGGGAACAGGTGAACACACTGAAAATCTGGTAGTCTAGGACCTTGCTCACTACTAGGAGAAGTGTAAGCAGAGCTTTTCCCGGAAGATTTGAAATGTTACATGCCTAAGCCCAGCAATTCTATTGGGAGTTAATTCTCATGAAGCAAAGGCCTGTTGCTAAGGTTGTGGTGTGTGTTTCTGAGTGTGTTTCTGTGTGTGCACACACATGCACGTGGCTGATGCTGAGAAAGAGTGAGAGGCGGTTGAGGACGAAATGGAAACAGAAGTATTAACTGTCGAGCAGACTTTTGAGATGCCCATTTACTGATGCGAGATAGAACAGAGTACATAGTAGCAGCCAGAACCAATAGGAGATAGGACCCAAGGACCCACGGAACCATATATATGTCAGGGGCCACTTGAACTCTTAAAAATGCTGTGAGTAGGCCCAATAACATTTAGGCAATCATTTAATTCTGGAAAATGCACAATATATATATATATATATATATATATATATATATATATATATACACATATATATTTTATGTATATGACATAAATGTATGTCATATATATAAATTTTATAGGTATATATATATTTATTTCTGTTCTGGGACAAATACAGAAGAGTCAAGAGACTGAAGTGTGGGTGATGTGGGTGATTCTGGATTAGGATCAGGAGCATATCATCTTGTTACTACATATAC
>PVKS010044444.1:0-14323 GCA_004027875.1 Aplodontia rufa
GCTATAGTAAATTGAGCTGCTATAAACATTGATGAAGCCACATCACTATAATACGCTGATTCTAAATCTTTTGGGAAAATTCCCAGGAGTGGGATAGCTGGGTTGTAAGGTGGTTCCATCCTTAATTTTTTGAGGATTCTCCATACTGCTTTCCATAGTGCCTGAACCAATTTGCAGCCCCACCAGCAGTGTAGTAGTGTTTCTCTTTTCCCACAGCCCCTCCAGCATCTGTCATCATTTGTATTTTTCATTTTTGCCACTCTAACAGGAGTGAGGTGGTATCTCATTGAAGTTTTGATTTGCATTTCTCTTATAGCTAATGATGTAGAGCATTTTCTCATATATTTATGGGCTTTCTGAACTTCGACTGGAGAGAAGTTTCTTTTAAGTTTTTTAGCCCATTTATCAATTGGATTTCTTGTGAGTTTGGATTTTAATTTCTTTAGTTCCCTATGAACTCTGGATATTAGCCCTCTGTCCGAGGTGTAGCAGTCAAAAATTTTCTCCCATTCTGTGGGTTCTCTGTTGATGCTCTCAAATAAATCTTTAGCTGTGCAGAAGCTTTTTATTTTAATTGCATCCCATTCATTTAATTTTGATTTTACAGCTTGCGCCATAGGAGTTCTATTAAGGAAGAAGAGGCCAACTCCTATAAGGTGTAGTGTTTCCCCGACTTCTTTTTCTAATAAATTTAGAGTTGTAGGCTTAATATCTAGGTCTTTGATCCATTTTGATTTAATTTTTGTGCAGGGTGAAAGATAAGGATCTAGCTTCAGTTGTCTACAAATGGCAGTCCAGCTTGTCCAACACCATTTGTTGAACAGGCTATCTTTCTTCCACACTATATTTTTGCCACCTTTATCAAATATCAAATAATTAAAAATATGTGGGTTTGTCTCAGGATCTTCTATTCGGTTCCACTGGTCTTCGGTTCTGTTTTGATACCAATACCATGCTGTTTTTGCTACTACAGCTCTGTAGTATAATTTCAGATCAGGGATTGAAATGCCACCTTATTCTTCTTTTCCATAGAGTAGTGTTTTGGCTAGTCTGGGTCTCCTGTTGTTCCATACGAAGTTGAGAATTGTTTTATCTATATATCTGAAAAATGCCATAGGATTCCTGTTGGGGATTGCGTTGAAACTGTAAAGGGCTTTGGGTAGAATGGCCATCTTTATTATGTTGATTCTGCCTAACCACGAGCATGGAATGTTTTTCCATCTACTCAGGTCTTCTGTAATTTCTTTTTTTATTGTTAGATAATTTTCTTTGAATAGGTCTTTAATATCCTTTGTAAGGTTAATACCCAAGTATTTCATTCTTTTGGAATTGAAGGTGAATGGGAGAGATTTTCTGATTTCTTCTTCTGCGGCTTTGTTGTTGGTGTGCTTATCTCTCCATAGCCCCTCCAGCATCTATTATTGTTTATTTTCTTCATTTTTGCCATTCTGACTGGCATAAGGTGATATCTTAATGTAGTTCTCATTTGCAATTCTCTGATTACTAGTGATTTGGAGCACTTTCTCATGTATTCATTTGTGTGATCAACATCTTCTGTTGAGCAGTTTCTATTTACCTCTTTGGCCCGTTTATTGATTGGGTTGTTTGTGTTATTGTATTTGAGATTTTTGAGGATTTTGTAGATTGTGGATATGAGGCCCCTGTTCGAGAAATCATAGCCCATGATTCTCTCCATTTCCATTGGAAACCTCTTGTCTCTTTTGATTGTTTCCCTGGCAGTACAAAAGCTTTTTAGCTTTATGGCATCCCATTCACTGATTTTTGACTTTAGTTCCTTCACTTTAGGAGACATGTTGAGAAAGTATTTGTCTACACCCAGATGCTGAAATGTTAGACCTAATTTGTCTTCCATCAGTTGCAGTGTAGCTGGTTTAATTTCTAGCTCCTTGATCCATTTTGGTTTGATTCTCATGCAAGGAGAAAGATATGGGTCTAATTTCCACTTTCTGCAAGTAGCTGTCCAGTTTGTCCAACACCATTTATTGAAGAGGCTGTCTCCCTTTCATGTAATATTTTGTCCCCCTTTGTCAAAAATCAGATGTTTAAAGATTTGAGGGTTTCTTGAGCGTAAATCCAATTTTCAGAATCTTTATACATTATATATTATTTGGTTAAAATGTGTATGATTGTTCAATAAATAAATTTCTCAATAAAAAAGATTTGAAGGTTTGTTTCAGGGTCTTCTATCCTATTCCCACAATGTCTAATTTGCTAAAATGGAAATATTCAGGGAATATACCACAATCAATGGAAAAATATTTTTCATACTTATTAGAAATATATAGGATGATTTTGGGAGCCAGAATAAGTGATGGGACATTTTCTCTAGATAACCCTGATTTAGTTGTACAATTGTAGCATTACTTCCCTATATAATTCTGAATTAAAATCATTAAGAATTCAAGAAAATATAAATGCAATTCACTATTTGATCTTTAGTATACCTTTTGTAATGAAAATATTCCCACATTTACGGTTTTGCTTAGGATATACCCACCAAGATTAAATTCATGGTCAGATGTCTTACTTGAGATGTTATTTTGAGAGTTTCTGCATCTCTTTTCCTCATAATTGACAAATATTCTTTTACTGACAGATATAAAAATTATAAATAAGATGATTATGTTAAGGCTGATCTGAAAGTATCTAGCAGATAAATCATATAATAAAGGGTGAATCAGACAAAGTCAATTCTACTTCTAGAATTTATCCCACATGCTTCAAATTTGTAAACTCCATAAACAGGTGTAATAATAATAATGAAGTTGAAAAATGTTAAGGTGAAGCTGATGTGAAGCAGGAGCCATCATCCATTATTTTTTATTTTCTTCATCTTTGCCATTCTGACTGGCGTAAAGTGATATCTTATTGTGGTTTTCATTACTCTTTTTATTGAGAAATTTCTTATTGAACAACCATACATAATTTTTACAAAATAACATAAAATGTGTATAGATTCTGAACATTAGAATTACCCCAGGAGTGCCCCCCCAATTACCCAACCTTATTTCTCCCTTCCCCTTCCCACAATATCTCTAAAGAAGGGCTATGTTGTATAACATTACATCTTATCTGGATTTAACACATGATAATAGACCAACTTTCTCAATGACCAGGATCTAGTCTCAAGCTCCACAGATGAGTGGAGACATTCGAGACTTAGTTCTCTGGGTTAAGCTGATTTTACTGAGTCCCTCTGGAAAGCAGTATGGAGAATCCTCAAAAAAATAGGGATGAGCCCATCATACGACCATGCTATTCCACTCCTGGGTATCTTTCCAGGGGATTTAGAATCAGCACGTTATAGTGACACAGCAATATCTATGTTCATAGCAGCACAATTTACTATTGCTAGACTATGGAAACAACCCAGATGTCCCTTACTGGATGAATGGATTCAAAAACTGTAGTACATTTATACCATGGAATTTTACACAGCAATTAGAAACAATGATATTGCAGGCTTTGAAGGTAAATTGATGGTTATGGAAGAAATTATGCTGAGAAAAATCAGCTTAACCTAGAGAACTAAGGGTCTATTGTGAGTATCTCTTGATAAGTCATTTAGGCCATCTCAAAATTGCTGAGTCTGGGGCTGAAGTTTTTATCCTCATATCTCTGCATATTAAGCAGTTGATTTTATGGTCATGTATCTACTTGTCTTGCTGTAGTATGCTCTTTATTTTCAACAAGTTATGGTATACTAATAGGAAGTTTATATAAGTGGAATAGAATAAGCATTCTGAAACTTTGAAATATCATTGAGAATCTAAGTTTGTGATATTACTTACATTTCATATTTAGGACTGCAAATATTATCCATTCATAAAAAGAACTTTGATTCTAGAATATCAGATATCTTTTCCTGTGGTAATCAGAAGTTGAAATTGACACCTGTGTCACCTTACCACTCAGCAGCATTCCAAACCATTTACTATTTATTTTGCATGATGTGCTTGATAATTTGTCACAGTGGTCTGGAAGTTAACATCATCCTGCTTCGGAAGCACCCTGTATGTATAATGACATGATTGTGCAACCACCTCAGAAGCCATCTACATTTCTATGTCACAATATGAAAATACCTGAAAGAACACAGCTTGAGAGTTTTCATTCAGGCAAAATGAGAAATGTATCAGCTACAATTAGAAATTTGTACTCACTCATTCTATTTATTAAAGCATAGCTAATCATAACTTGACAACCAAGTTCATCATTGTGATTTTTTCATTTGAAAACTGGACTGTTGAACCCACAGGCTGGGATGAAAAACTTAAATATGGAATTATACCAACAGTTGAAGAGCCAGCAATCTGAAAATAATTCTGTCAAAATAAGTACAAAACCCTCTATGAAAAAAAATTATTATCCAAAGGAGGCATATGCTTTTAAAATATTTAAAGTGCACTTAGCTGGATGAGAAAGATCTCTTTAGTTTATAATTTTTATTTTACAATCTATGAGGAAAATGCACATCAGTATTTTTGTTTAAATTTGGCTGTTGGAAATCAAAGGCCTCATGCCTAACTTAAATATTTGAAATTCCCTTCTGTATTTATAATTAATTTTAAAGCATTTAATCCACCAGCTGTAACCACATCATTAGGTACAGTGCATGTTCTGTTGTTTCTCAGCTCCCTTCCAACGTTCAAAATTTCTTCTTACACTGCACAGACTAAAAAGTTGACAAATTAAATGTGAAGCCATTGACCTGAAATTCATTGAAAAATTTTTTTCTGTTCCTTCAAAGGCATATCTGACATGAAACAATTGTAAAAGACACATTAGCTGTCATTTTGGAAATTCATTACAGTAACAAATAACAATAACCAGCACTGTCTCTGTCTAATTTTCATACATTCTCTAAATCTAAATATAAATTAAATGAAAAAGTTAAATCATAAATTATCTTCAACTAAAATGAAAGGAAACTTTCTTTGTCGTTGTCATTCAGAGCCCTTTCTTTAGTAATTTTAAGAAATAAAATTTAAATTCGAACAAAGAGTAGAATGGCAATGAACATTTTATGTTAATTTTGATTTTTGCATGGCAACATGGATTCTGTGATTATTCTTCTGCATATGAATATTCCATAAATAATGACAACTAAATCTGTAGAACATCGTCAATTACAATCAAAACTCCAATATCATGATTTCTCAAATGCAGGAAAAGAATCTTAACCAGATTGAAATCTACAATGCTTTAAAAATCTGTGAAATTGGGATTCTTTTGCTATTTTACTTCATCCAGATGTTATTATTATTAAGTAGAAGACACAGTAATTATCAAGAAGTTATCAAGTTGGGGTTTTTTATTGTATTTGTAAATCCTCTGCATAAATTTTTTTGAGATTACTGTGGAGCCCTGATTCATAGCTACTTCTTCAAATATTGGTTTTTTTTGCGTGAGGAAAGATGCGTAGAAATGCTAACCAATAATAGCTAGTAAGTAACGAAGCTTAAAGAAAGATTTCAATTTAAATTGGACTCACTGCAAAGTCCTTGATCTTCCTTTCCAACCGAGTTTCTCTGAGCTAGTGATATACATAAGGTGTACAGTCTTTGCCTAGCATGAATGAAGTCCTATGTTCCATCTCCAGCCCAAAAATCCCACCACACCCCGATCCCTGAAAGCAGATATACATATTTGGAGTAAAAAATTAAAGGAAGAGTATAATTTTGTGGAAAAAATCTTAGACAGTGTTCAATAAATTTCTGAAGTTTGCTTTCATTTTCATAGGACTTTTCTGCATTATGCCTGTGCTTTTGGCCATCCAGAAGTGGTGACATTCCTGATTAAAATGGAATGCAACATAAATGTCTGTGACAGTGACAACAGCACCGCTCTGATTAAGGTAGATGGTAGTTGAAGTTTTCATTAGGGGATTGATTTGATTTATATTCTTTGAAAGAAAATACATTTCTTTCAAGTGTGGCTAGTTGATGAAAGGTGTGGTCTCTACATCTCAATTTCTTTGAACTGACAATCTCTTATTGGTGCCATACTGACAGGCTGCACAGTGCCAGGAAGAAGAATGTGCCAGGATTCTGCTGGAGCATGGTGTAGATCCAAATGTGAAGGACACCAGTGACAACTCTGCTCTTCACTATGCTGTCTAGAGTAAGAACACAGGGATGGCAGCAAGTCTGATTTTGCACAATGCACTCATTGAAACAAAGAACAAGGTATAGCTGAATAAATTTTATTTCCAGTTTTGGACATTGATTTCTTCTAGCATTGATACGAAAAGAGTCATATTATCCTCTTTGAAGTTCATACTTCTGTGAGAAACTAGTTTTAAATAAGTTATATCAAAGGTTTCACTTTCAATTGTAATTCTTTCAAGGAATTACTTAAGTATAAAATTGACTTCTGAGAACTTATGACAAAAATTTCTGAATTCAGAAATATTTTATGCTCAATTTTTTCTCTTTTGAAATAATCTTTTCCATAATGACTTTCTAATTAGAGTGAAACAACCCAGGAGAGAATAATAGTCCTTGGAAATATGCTTTAAATCATTTTTGTTTGTGTGTGTGTGTGTGTGTTACAGGGAAATATACCCAACAATTTTGCAGCAATTGCGAGATCACCAGTTCTTTGCCTTTTTGATTTAGAGACAGTGTCTCACCGCGGTGCCCAGGCTGGCCTTGTGGATGTGACTCCCTCTTCTTCCCATATGAGTATATTTAAGCCTTATTAGCAGAATCCTATTTGGAATTGGATGAAGTATGTCAATTTTTCTTCACTATGAAATCTTTATCTTCACTATTGTCTCTGAAAACTTCAAGTGATTTAGTGACTTTCATTATGGTTAAAATAAGTCACATGGACCAGAATGAATACTTTTATTAGTAAACAATGTTATTTTTGCTTCTGACTGACAGTTCTCATCAAATTTAATGACTGGATTTGGAAACTACATTGGAACCTGAATAAAAATATATCCAAAAACAAGTGGGCATGATTTACAATGGTTTATCATTGTAAATAAGAATGTCATTTGTTCCTTGACCTGGGAGGAAACTTCATATTATTGAAAAGTTTTCAAATGTATATCGTGGCATCCTAATTCCTGTATTATTAGTGATTATCATCAGGAAAATGTTACCATTTATGGACCAAACAAATTTAAAGAGCTTTCTTTCACACTGGAAATAGAATGCACCATTAAAAAGTATTATAGTAAATTTTGATCAAGAAATCTTACATTTAGGAGAAAATATTTCTGGAAAAGTAAATATGCTTTGGAATATACCAAAAGAAACCCTGCTCTCGAGATGAGTATTTAGCCCATTCAATCAACAGAATGCAAAACCCTTTTTAATGTATTATAGTGTTCAGGGCTATCTAGGTCAAAGATGCATACCTTCCTTCAAGCAGATCTTGTTTTAGGAGGGGAGCAATATATTTTCTTAAGTACTAGAATGAATGCTGTGGTGGAAGCCAAGTCTCTTGGAATCACTTAAAATTTGATGTGCATGTGGACAAGGCTGAATTTCATTTTTCCACTGCAGAGAGGAAAGGACTGTCTCAAAGCAAAGCTACAGCCCTTCTCTAAATTCATTTCTATGGTGAAAGCTATGTTTTCTGTTTTTACTTAAGTTCATATTCACATTTTCATTTACAAGTCTTTCAATTCAATAGAAATTGTCCAATTGTGTGAATCTAAAATGTTTCTGCATTGCTACAGGAGGGCCTCACACCACTTTTACTTGCTCTGATTGAAAACAGACAGTGCATGGCAAAGTTTTTAATAGAGAATGGAGCAAATATGCATGCAGTTGATAACTATGGAAGGTACAGTCCTTTACTCTTCTTCTTTTATAAACCTTAGTGGTCATGTGGAGTGGTGACAATTCCATAAGTCAGAAATATTAAATTCATGGAAAGAAAAAACCTTTAATGCTCACAACAAAGTAAAAGGTTTGACATGAAGCATGTGTTCAACCAATTATTAAGTGTGGTTAACATAGACATTATACAGTAGGATTCATATTCCATTACAATGAAGAATACGGTTTATTATTTATAATCTAATTAATTGGCTATGCATTTTTCTGTAATGCTAAGGGATTTCATATCATTTTCATGGGTTTTGTGCAGTATGAAGTTTATTATGGTTTTAGATTCAATAATGAATTTCCTATCCTTTTCATCTAATTTTCGAATATCTTATTTTGTCTTTGCCTTCACATTCCTCATTAAGCATGAATCAGATTTGAAAATAATTTTGTGTTTTGAATGTTATTCCTGAAGAATATTGACATCTGGGTATCTCTAAATAACTAGTGACTGCTATTAGCTGATGAAGTTCAAATATCTTTATGATTTGTAATATATCCAGAAATTATATTGAACTCACATGGCACAGTTAAGGAAAATAGCCTTAACTGAGTAATCATATGTTTCCCTCATGGTAATTCATAGTTCTTTGATAGAAATACAAGTAGGCTTTACATTCATCAAAGGATGATTTTAATTGTGAGCTATTTTTCTGGTGAGCTCTTTCCCTCTTAGTTGTGTTACCTTGGGAATATTACCTGTGATCAAACATATATGTTGATGCAAAACAGAGAATAATGTATACAAAAAGGGAGGTGGCAAGATTTTATGCAGTTGCATTTAGTTTATTGCATAGTACAGGCTTAACAAGTGTAACTTAATATGATCAGTATTACTAATATTATTAGTATTATAGAATAATTGCACTGGTATTATATTTTCATATTAAAATAATTAGTAATAATATTAGTAGCAATAATATCAATATTTTGTTTGAATCCTGAAGGTCAGCTTTAGTCATTTGACCTTCCATGGAATATGAATTGCAGTCTATCAATTTAGCAAAAGGAAATAGTAGGAAACTGTTCCCTTAAATCCATTTATATTGCAAATAATTGACCTGAACAAAGTGCATTAAAACATGAAATTCTAGGGCTGCAGTGTTGGTTTAATTTTTGTGTTGCTTGCCTGTCATGTGCGTGTACACAAGTTAAAACACTAGCACCATGTACTTAATGGAGTCTCAGATTTAATGGAGTCTAAATACAATTGATTTTCCCTCTCTCTCTCTCACTGTCCCTCTCTTGCAAAAAAAAATCATTAAATCCTATAATGTATTACCTGAGAAGGAGAAGAGACTGTCTTTTCATTTTTAATTTGAGCCTTGGATTTAATCTTGAAAGATGAATATTTGAGCACTCCAGATGCTTATGTCTGTTAGCATGGGTAAATGATCAACTTTCCTGAGTCACGAAAGACATGAAACTGTTAATATAATCAAGAATAACTAATTTCATTATCATTCCTAAAGGTGAAACTATCCCTCTGCTGTTTTAGAATGGCCCTCTGCTTGCTGCAAGACAAATCAAAAAATATCATCAGATTTCTTCTTCAGGAAGGTGTTGAAGTCTTGTCTGAAGATTGCTGGGGACAGACTGCATTACCTTATGCTGTTGATATTGGTGATAATCTGTAAGTGTGTACATGAGATGCTAGTTAATGTTTAATGTATGAAGCAATCATTACAATGATTGCTACTTGAAGATCAGACAAAGTTTCTGATGAGCTTTAGTATTTAGGGAAAGGCAAACCATGACAACAAAATTCAAAAGAACAAGCAAAAATTGGAAATATGAGAACCAGCAATGTGTGTAGGAATGTCTGAGGGTTTTGTTTCCTTTTGAGGAGCTGGGGTTTAATTGTAGGGACTCAGGCAAATTCTGCAAGGTCTCCATCACAAACCAACACTACAAAGCCCTACTCCAGGACTTTGAACGTATATATCTATAGAAATCCCAGTAGCATCCATCTCTTTCAAAGTAAAACCCCAGGGTTTCAGATATAAATAGAGTCACATATATGATATTTCAAATAAAGTACTTAAGAATTCAAAGGGCACGTTTGGCAGGAAATCTTGTTTCTTTCCTATGGGAATTAGATAGACTTAAAAATCATTGTTCTTGAGATTCCCAAGATGATAAATGTTTCCTTTAGTCCAAGAAAGACAGTTCTCTCACAAGTGTGATAGAGGGGAAGGACATCCTAAACTGCTTCAATACTGTTGTCAAAATATTACTCTTGAAATTTGTCTTGCACTCAGGTGATGATTAATCTTTACTACCATGTTGCACTGATCTAGATTCCTAACTACAGTAATACAAATATAGACATAAAATTTCTTTACATTTTCATCAATATACTTTTATGCCCAGCCATTGTTTCCAAAAAAGGATCAATGTGCTTTGGCAATTAGTTTTAGCCACATAGCTAGTGAGCAGACTTACCCTTCTACCCTAGGGTTAACCTTAGGTAGAGTCCGTATCTTCATAGAGATAGGCATGCTGAGTTAGGGATTGAGGCACTGATGATTTGGGATCCTTCTGAACCATCAGATAGGCTCAAGGAACATTGTAGGAAGAGATCAAACTCTCCTTTCTACTCTCTCTCCAGATCTGTACCCAAAGGCCTTTGTTTTCTGTAAAATATTCCATAGGTTGTGGGGGATATACAATTTACTTCTCTGTGGAAGTTGCTACAATTCCATTGGTCCCTCAAGTGATTGATTTTCCGTAGTAATAAAAATCTCATCTACTTGCCTGTCTCACTCATGTTTTTACATATTTAAAATCTAACGTTATGAGGAGAACATTAGGCAGAACTTTTTGAAGTTATAGATGACTGGACTTTAAGACATGTAAGCTTTTGTTTTGCCACAATTTCTGTATGAAGGAAAGTTTGAGATCCTGGTCAGTTTGAAATAAATGTGGAGACTAGGCATCATTTCAAAAAAGAACTTC
Source organism: Aplodontia rufa (assembly GCA_004027875.1). NCBI lineage: Eukaryota > Metazoa > Chordata > Mammalia > Rodentia > Aplodontiidae > Aplodontia > Aplodontia rufa. The sequence goes on from PVKS010044444.1 coordinate 10,827, forward strand.
TGGTATTGAGTTTGAGTAGGTAGAGGAGGAGACGAGTGAGTTCAATCCATGAGTGAACATTTCTTATATTTTTAAACTTGGTATGAGTGATCAGTTCAATTATAAGAGAAAATTGTATCATTTAAATTAATATGATAATGTATTTACTAATAAAATTGATGAATTGTTATATAGTTGGAATTTGCTACCCTAATTCTAGAAATAAGGCATTAATATTTTCTGAGTACTTTAACACTGAACCAGAAGAAAAGCACATGTTGATTTTTATTTGGAATTCCTGTGTACTTAATAACATGAAATCTATCAATCTACTACTTTCTTTTTACATGAGTGCATTTTTGTAATATCCCACTAAAAATGGCTGTATATTTTCTTACCTGCTGGAACAACTTCTGATTTAAAAATACTATTCCTGAAGTCCCAACAACCTTCTTGGGCTAAGCTGTGTGGCCCATGCTTCACATCAGCTTCACCTTAACATTTTCCACCTTTCTTATTATTTTTACACCTGTTTATGGAGTTTACAAATTTGAAGCATGTGGGATAAATTCTAGAAGTAGAATTGGCTTTGTCTGATTCGCCCTTTACTATTTGATTTATGTGCTAGATATTTTCAGATCAGTCTTAAGATAATCATTTTTATTTTCATTTTTATGTCTGTCAGTAAAAGAATATTTCTCGATTATGAAGAAAAGAGATGCAGAAACTCTCAAAATAACATCTCAGGTAAGACATCTGACCATGAATTTAATCTTGGTGGACATGTCTTAAGCAAAACCATAAATGTAGGAATAATTTCATTACAAAAGGCATACTAAAGATCAAATAGTGAATTGCATTTATATTTTCTTGAATTCTTAATGATTTTAATTCAGAATTATATAAGGAAGTAATGCTACAATTGTACAACTAAATCAGGGTTATCTAGAGAAAATGTCCCATCACTTATTCTGGCTCCCAAAATCATCCTATATTTTTCTAGTAAGTATGAAAAATATTTTTCCATTGATTGTGGTATATTCCCTGAATATTTCCATGTTGGCAAATTAGACATTGTGGGAATAGGATAGAAGACCCTGAAACAAACCTTCAAATCTTTTTTATTGAGAAATTTATTTGTTGAATAATCATACACATTTTAACAAAATAATATATAATATATAAAGATTCTGAAAATTGAATTTATGCTCAAGAAACCCTCATATCTTTAAACATCTGATTTTTGACAAAGGTGGACAAAATATTACATGAAGGGGAGACAGCCTCTTCAATAAATGATGTTGGACAAACTGGACAGCTACTTGCAGAAAGTGGAAATTAGACCCATATCATTCTCCTTGCATGAGAATCAAACCAAAATGGATTGAGGAGCTAGGAATTGAACCAGCTACACTGCAGCTGATGGAAGACAAATTGGGTCTAACACTTCAGCATTTGGGAGTATCAAAGAGTTTCTCAACATGTCTCCTAAAGTGAAGGAACTAAAGTCAAAAATCAGTGAATGGGATGTCATAAAGCTAAAAAGCTTTTGTACTGCCAGGGAAACAATCAAAAGAGTCAAGAGGTTTCCAATGGAAATGGAGAGAATCATGGGCTATGATTTCTCAAACAGGGGCCTCATATCCATAATCTACAAAATCCTCAAAAATCTCAAATACAGAAACACAAACAATCCAATCAATAAACGAGCCAAAGAGGTAAATAGAAACTTCTCAACAGAAGACATTGATCACACAAATGAGTACATGAGAAAGTGCTCCTAATCACTAGTAATCAGAGAACTGCAAATGAAAACTACATTGAGATATCATCTTATGCTAGTCAGAATGGCAAAAATGAAGAAAATAAATAATAATAGATGCTGGAGGGGCTATAGAGATAAGCACACTAACACGCTGTTGGTGGAGCTGCAGACTGATACAGCCCCTTTGGAAAGCAGTGTGGAGAATCCTCAAAAACTAGGGATGAGCCCACCGTAAGATCCTGGTATTCCACTCCTGGGTATCTTTCCATGGGATTTAGAATCAGCACATCATAGTGACACAGCAATATCTATGCACATAGCAGCTCAATTTACTACTGCTAGACGATGGAAACAACCCAGATGTCCCTCACTGTATGAATGGATCCAAAAAGTATGTTACATATATACCATGCAATTTAAGATGGTAATTAGAAACAATGATATTGGTGCCTTTGAAGGTAAATGAATGGCTATGGAAGAAATTATGCTGAGTAAAGTTAACTTTACCCAGAGAACCAAGGGTTGATTGTCTCCACTCATCTGTGGAGGCTGGATTTAGACCCTGGCCTTTGGGAAAGTTGGTGTATTATCATGTGTTAAATCCAGATTAGGTATAATGTTATAGAACCTAATACTTTTTTAAAAATATTTTGAGAAGAGGAAGGGAGGGACAAGGATGGGTAATGGGCGGGGCACTCCTGGAGATATCCAGGGTCTATTCACATTTTATATTATTTTGTTAAAAAATTGTATGGTTCTTCAATAATAAATTTCTCAATAAAATTATAGTCAATTTAATTTTAAAAGTAAGTAGATTAAATTTAGTAAATGCATACCATTACATAGTTATCTGTATCTCCAAGAAAATAATTTTTGTCATCATTAACCTTACTGATCATTTTATTCCCTAATGTCATGAATTGTCTTGTTTTGTGTATCAAGTTGTTAGAATTAAGAGCTAGTATTTGTTTTTAATTCAATAAATTTTAATTTGCTCCAATTCTAAGATGACATTTTGCCTATAAGGTGCAGTGATGTTAGGGTAAGTGAATTTCGCTTTCAAATTTGCTAACTCACTTTTTCTGATTCACTTCATTGTACCCAGAGCCTCAGGCAAGGTGATCACACATTCTACCAGTGTTCTTTCCTCTTTCCCTGTTTTTCTTTCTTGATGAGTTTGGTAGGTGATAGAAGCAGGTCCCTGAAAGCAAAACTTCTAAATGAGTTTGTTGAAATGAGAGGTGATTGAAAAATACTACCAAGTAAGTGCAAGCCACTAAAAGAGTTGGAGTCATTTGTTTCACATTTCATATGGTTCCCTTTGTGAAGTAATGAGTGCTTGGACCAAAGTTTCTGTATTTATTAATTGAGTAACAATTCAAGAACACTGAGCACCAATGGTTTCATGTCCTGAATATTTCTGGAATACTTCCACCTCAGTTCACACCCCCATAATTTCTAATTTGCTCTCTTGAGTTCTACTACTTTATCTCCATCTATTTATTCACATACCCCTCATCGTCATTCTCCTCAAAATCTTTAGTGACCTATCTCCAATGCGTATCTAACCATGAACCACACTTTGAAATATTAGGGCCCCAATAAACTATGTTGTGCCATCTCATTATCTTCAGTCCTTCCTTCTCTTTGCCCTCTTCTTTGGCATTATTAATCTTGTGGTATATTCTTCCTCACCTGGCTTTCACTATCTGACAAGCAACAAAGTGCATTTAATATTCCTCTTCTCACTAAT
>PVKS010044445.1:0-14324 GCA_004027875.1 Aplodontia rufa
TTCTAATATCCAGAATATATACACATAAAAAGCTATACAACATAATTAACCAATGGAAATGCAAATAAAAACCATAATGAGATAATATATTATGTACCTACCAGAATGTCTTTAGACCAATCACATCAAATATTGGTAACAACAGGAAATAAGTAAACCTTTCACAAGTCGTTGGTGGTAATGTCGTTGGTGGGAAAGTGTGTAACCCCTTTATAAAACAACATGGCATTTCTTAAAGCAGTGATCATACACCTACCATGTGGCCCAGCTACACCACGCCCAGGTATTTACCTAAGAAGAATGAAAGCATGTCCCTCCACAGCTACTTCTAAACAAAGGTGTATAGCAACATCATTTATAAAAGCCGAAGTCTGGAAATAACTCAAATACTGCTCCACAGTATTGATCATAATATGTACATATTGGTATAGAACTCAGAAGAGCGTGGTGGTGCAAAACTGTAATCCCTGCTACTCAGGAGGCTGAGGCAGGAGGATTGCAAGTTTGAGGTCATCCTCAGCAACTTATAGAGGCCCTAAGCAACTTAGCAAGACCCTGTCTCAAAATAAAACATAAAAAAGGATTGGGGATGTGGTTCAATGGTTAAGTACCCCTGGGTTCAATTCCCAGTACAAAGAGAAACTAATCTTAAAGTATGGCCTGCATACTAATCTTAAAGTACAAAATGCAAACTAATCTTAAAGTATGGCCTGCAGGTCAACACGGCTGACTGAGGGCAGGTGGAAGGAAGAGGCTGGAGAAGCGCAGGGAGCCACGACAGCCCTCACACCTAGCAATCTGTTCAGGAAAGGGTTTGACAGCTTCTTATAAAGTTAAAATGCACTTCCTGTAGGATCTAGTTCATAAAAGGAAGTTATATGCTCACAAAACAGCCATGTTTCATAGCAGTATTCCTTATAATAACCCCAAACTGGACACACCACCAGCTGTCCATCAACAGATGAATGCACTTTAAAAAGCAGGATCCTTGTGCAAGTGATCCTTTTTTGCAACCTACAAGAACAGATTAGCAGTGCACACAATAATATATAAGCACTACCCAAGCAGAAGAAGCCAGAAAGCGTGTGCTCCAAGAGGCAAAACCAATCTTCAGGGATCGGGGTCCTCCATTGCCCGGATTGTAGAGTCGGAGAGAATCAGCTGCTCAGGCTCCAAAGAAAACTGACGGAGGTGATGGAAGCCGTCTGGTAGGTCTATGTCTTGGCCAAAGCTCGAAGCACCGTGTACTTAAAATAGGTGCATTTTTATGGTAGGTAAATTCTGCATTGGTGCTATGCATTTAAAAAAAAACAAAAACAGGAGTACAGAAGGGAGACTTTGCAAAGAGAAAAGAAAGAGAACAAACCCTCGAGGGCTCTGGATTTCTGTTTCCCCAGTCGCGGCATTAGAAACAGCAGGTGGTTCTTGCCAAATGGAGTTTATTTTTACGCAGTGTTCATTGGTGTCCCCTTGGGGGTTATTTTCTAGCTCCGAGTGTTTCCTTTTGCATTTCATTCACTGCAAGGAAAACGATATCTTGGAACAGAGCTTGGCTACATAAAAATGCGAGCACTCTGTCCTTCCTGGGATATATCTGGAAACAAAAATTTAAGATCATTTTTCTCTAATTAAGACGATTAGTCCTTTACAGGGGGCCTGTAGCTACGGATGTAAGAGGGGGAGTCGCAGGCTGGAAGCAGAAGAGTGGGTCGTGCTCTTTGCTCTCCTATGGAGGAGCTCGGTGACCCCAGGCAGGCCACCTGCTTGCTGTGGTCCTTAAACTCCTTATCTGGGGAAAAATCATGAAGGGGTCTCTGTTGGACTATTCTGTTATGGAAGGAGTCTAACGTGTTCCTTGAATATACTTTTGAAGTAAAGCTAAAGGAAATACTATCTAACGATTAATTTTATTAAACATTTAATTTCAGCAAACTAAGGGGTCCCTTCGGCTAGCATTACTTGGACTGAGGAAGAGAACACCGTATTTCAAGGTGGCCTCCTGAAGTCACCTGGAATTGCAATGAGGCGGAAAGAGGAAAGAGTGCAGAATCATAGGGCTGGAGCCGTGGCTCAGCTGTTAGAGCGCTTGCCTGGTGGGCGCAAGGACTCAGGTTCAAATCCCAGCACCACCTACATAACTAAGTGTCAGAAAAACAAAAAACAGATGGAAAACTAAACAAATTTGCTTCTTTCTCTCTCAAAAAGAGAATTGTATAGAATCCGAAAATCTTAGTCTGTGCTCCCAACCATTTAGATTACAGCTATCTATGTATACACATATGAACCGTTTAGCCCTGGGTGAATCGCTTAACCCTCTGAGCTATGCAGTTTTAATATTTACAAAGTTTCATAAGAACACATTGAAATAATTTTTGTGGGAATATATAATGTCATGCTTGATACTTTGCTAAATTCAATTTGGGCTAGATAAACAGAAAAAAGAGTTTGATGAATACTCTATAAAGTGTGAGTATATCAGCGCATCCGTATCAATCCATGTAGTCATGGAGATTCAGGGAAAGAGATTCAGGGAACAGCATTCCGGTAGTGACAATGGTGCTGATAACAATCGTCATTATTAACATTCACTGAGAAGTGGCTGTGTGCCAGGCGCTGTGCTACTTGCATTTCCTGTATATTTAACTCAATCTTTTCAATAACTATAATTCAATTTCTATAATTCATCCTTATTTTATAGATGAAAGGACAAGCTTAGAGAGGTTAAGTTTCTTGATTAAAGCCACACAGCTGATAGTGTGGAGCTGGGACTGAGTGCTTAGTGGGTGCCAGTGTACTTTACAACTGTGCTGTTGAAAAGAGTTCCCTGTTGCTGCATTTTGTGTTCTGTATAGTAAAATCACGCTGTTATAGACACCCCGGGATACAGAGACCCTGTTTCTGCTTCTCAGGGAGAAGATGTCCTTCAGATCTTGAGGTTTTTGTCATTCCTGAACATTTGCGCATCTCCAACACCCGCAGCCAGCTGCTCATTTGGCGAGATGAAGTCAGTAGATTCCAGAGCAGGTGGCTTTCACCCACTGTTAGCTGCAAACCAATCTATGGTATAGATGCACTGCTGTTTCCAGAGCTGCTTTCCTGAGTCCTTTCTAAACATTTTAAAAAGCAGAAAATTCCTCAGGCCTCATTTAGAGAACCCATCAATTCAGATTTTCCTGAATGAGCTTCCGTATGTGGAGAAGAAAAGATGGTTAGGGACTTGAAGCATGGAAAGATGTCTACGGTTCACCCAATAGAAACCTACAACCCAAGAAAGCAGGGGGAGAAGATTGTGCAGCACCAACTTAGGAGTTGCATTTCCCCGAAACAACCACACTCCACTGTGTATTGATTGGCGCTGGTCTGGGTTATGCTGCGGTTAACCAAGTAACCCTGAAGTCTGGGTGGCTCCTCACAGCTACAGCTGGGGTCTCCCTTTTGCTGGGAGCTCAATTTGTACACATGGGGACTTCTGCCCCACGGCCCTTCAGGGACCCCGATTGCTGGATGCTCAGACTGCTGTATGGGAGACACAAGAGCTAAGCAGGCGCACGGTGGCTTTTCAGGTTCAGCAGGAAGGAGCACATCCTACTGACAGTGCATGGGCCTCAGTTGCCTAAGGAGGAGGACGCTGAGAAATGGATGATAGGTGGAAGAACACTGATACCTGGTGGGGAACGTCTCTGATGCAAGTGAGAATGATGCTCCCCCACTTTACAGAGGAGGAAACTGCATGGATGAGGTTCTTTGATTATCCAAGGTTACCGTTGCTAAGCAGCAAAATGAGATCTAAAACATCTTCTGAATTTTGTTTTCTGAGTTATCACATTATTATATTCAGATATCCAATTATCAACAAGAACACTCCTAAGCATATAAAGAAACAAGAAAACTTGGTCCCTTCAAATAAAAATAAGCCAACAGGAACTGTCCGAGGAAACACCCTGGTGGCAGGTCTAGTATGCATAGCCTCTAAAATAACATCCTCAAGATGTTCAAGGAACTAAGGAAAGAAGTGGAAGTCAAGGAAATGATGTATGCATGAAATAAAAAGTATCAAGAAAGAAATAGAAAACCTAAACAAGAAACCAACAGGAAATTACGGAGTTGGAAAGTATAACTGAAGTGAGAAATTCACTAGAGGAACATAAAGATAGATTTGAACAGATAGAAGAAAAATCTCTGCAAACTTGAAGAGAGAACACTGGAAATTACCAAACCAAAAGGACCGAAAGGGAAAAAAATGATAAAGATTGAAAGACTAAGGGATTTGGAATTTGACATAATCAAGGAGACCAATACACACCCTGTAGAAGTCCCAGAATGAGAAGAGAGAAGAGAGACTATGTAAAGAAATGAAGGGTGAACAACACTCGGATTTGAAGAAATACATGAATAGAGCCATTCAAGAACCTCAATGAATTCAAGGACAGATAAATTCAAAGAGACCCACACCAAGACACATCATAATCACTCTCTCAAAGGATGAGGACAAAACCTGATAAGACGGAAGCAAGATAGAAGTGACTTGTCACATAACGTGGTCGACATGAGGTCATCAGCAGATTTCCCCTTGCTGAAAGAAATTAAAGATGTGAATCAACAGGAACACATCGCATGCCCATGAGTTGGAAGACTGAATATTGCCAATATGCTGATTCTAAGTAAAGCAATCTACATATTCAAGGCACCTTCTCTCAAAATCCTTATGATATTTTTTTGTAGAAATAGAAAAACTCATACAAAATTCACATGGAATCTCACCGGGTCCTGGAGAGCCAAATTAATTTTGAAAATGAAAAATTAAGAGGGAAGACACATTTCCTGCTTTCAAAACTTATTACAAAGCTACAGGAATCAAAACAGTTGTGCCAGTGACATAAAGTTATATAGATTGCTGGAACAGGCTCTGGATACCAGAAATAAATCTTCACACGTGCAGCCAAATGAGTTTTGACAAAGGTGCAGTATCTTAAACAAATGGTGCTTGGAAAAGCAGATATCCACGTGTAAAAATGACCTAACACCACATGGAAAATCAACTCAAAATGGATTGAAGGCCCAAGACTGAGAGCACTAGACATAAAGCTCTTAGAGGAAAATAGGGCTTCGGGAGGTTGAGCTGTTACACACTGATTTCTAGATATCACACCAAAGGTAGGGGCAAAAAGAGAAAAATAGACAAATTGGATTTCATGAATCCTTCAAAAGACAAGATCAAGAAAGTTAAAAGGTAGTATAAAGAATGTGAGAGTGTATTTTCAATCATGTACTTGATAAAGTATTAATACCCAGAAAGTGAGGGAACTCCTAAAATTTGAGAACAAAACAATTTGACTAAAAATGGGGAAAGGATGTAAATATACATTTCTCCAAGGAAGGTATATATATGTATGTGTGTGTTAGTGTATGTGTGCGTGTGTGTATAAATTAATCCTCCATGAATATAATGTATGTATATATATATACATATACATATATCTACACACACAAACATATATGGTACTGGGTTATATATATGATACTAGGATATGTATATACAAATCCATATAGATATATGATATATCCATACATATGTATATACATATCCATATATATATTGATATATCCATATATATGTATATACCTACCTATATATATGATATATCCATATATATGTATATCCATATATATATGATACTAGGATATGCACATTCATATCCTAGTATCACTAGTCCTTAGGAACATGCAAATCAAAACTACAAGACACCGTGTTATACCCATTAGGATAGTTACTACCAAAGAAATAAGCAACAATCAAATCAAAATAACAAGCATAGATGAGAATATGGAGAAATTACAACAGTCATGCACAGCTGGTAGGAACACAAAATGGCCCAAACACTGTGGAAAACTGTATGGCAGTTCTTAAAAACACTTAAAAATAAAATTTGATATGATCCAGTGATTCCATTTTTGAGGAAATACCTCAAAGATTTCGAAGCAAGGTCTTGAGGAGATATTCGTACATCCAGGTTTATAGCAGCATTTTTTGCAATTGTGGAATTGTGAAAACAACATAAATGTCCATGAATGGATAAGAAAAAGGTTGTTGACACATACCATAGAATATTATTCAGCCTTTAAGAAGGAAGAGATTCAGACATATGCCACAAACGTGTGAAGCTTGAGGGACATTCTGGCAAATGAAATAAGCCAGCCCCTCCAAAAAACACCAACATTACATGATTCTAATTACGTAGATACTCAGATTTGTGAGAATCATGGAGACCAATGTTGTCAGGGACTGGGGAGAGGGAGAAATTGGGATTTATTACTTAACGAATATAAAGTTTTGGCTTCACCAGATGAGCCACATGGAGGTGGTAATTGCACATCACGAGTTAAGTGATAAAATTTATGTTATTTGTAATTTACCAGAAAAAAACATCGGGGGAAAAGTATCTTTTGAGCTCCATACGGTGATCATTTAAACTTCCTGCGGTGCCTCCCTGGAACGCCAGATGAGGAAACATGAACCTTGGGTGGACGGATCTTTAGACATCATTTAGCTGTTAATCAGTGTAAGGGGAAGGTTCTATACCAGCCAGGCCTTAGCCAGAGAAGTAGAACGTATGTGCATGTGTGTGCATGCATGTGCATGGCTGTGTACAATGCATAGATGCACATATGTGTACCACGTACAGAAAGGATTTATTGGGGCATTGCCTTGTGCAGTAAGCTCTATAAGCTGCTGGGTTTATATCTGGTGCTGGAGCCCAAAGGCCACAGAGCAGGCAGCCAGGCTGGGCCCCACCCGGAGGACCTGCAGCCCTGCATGTTGGGATGGAGCTCATCTATTCTGGCTGGCTCTGAGCTTGGTGGTGAGAGGCCAAGCCCTTCATTATGGAGCTAAGCCTTGGAGTTCTGGTAGCTAAAGGAGAATTGAGGGGAGGTTGAGGCAGTCACAACAAAGTTGCTGCTTCCCAGCCAGGAAGCAAATGGGCTGATCAGGATCAGCTATAGCTGACTGGGCTGCAAAATGACCTCTGCCTCCCCCTGCCATGCGTGTCTCCCAACCATAAATGACCTCTGCGTCCTCCTACCATGTGTGTCTCCCAACCATAAATGACCTCTGCCTCCCCCTGCCATCCGTGTCTCCCAACCATAAATGACCTCTGCGTCCTCCTGCCATCCGTGTCTCCCAACCATTTTTCTTGTGATGTGCTCTGATCAGAACCATTGGAGAAGGTGAGTTCTGGGGCACAGAGTTCACCAGCCATGGGGACACTTTACATGACAAAACCAAAAGAAAGCTTCCTTGTCAATTAGCTCTCATGCCACCTCCTCAATCCACAGGCATCTCCAAATCATGACGGTCACATGACACTGCTAACATGGTGCCAGTTCCCCAGAGGAAGGTGCAAATCCCTTCTCTGCTCCTGTAGATTTGAGAACAGTGAGTAGGGGCTGCAGCCTGGCTCAGTGGCTTCACCCTGTGGTGTCTTCATCTTTAAAGTAGGAATGGCTTCACTCACCCGCTGATGAACCAAGTGGATATTCAATAATTGTAAGCAGTCTTTATCCAGTTCTTCTTTCAACTTCAACCTGTTTACTATTTTTAAAGCATGATAAAATATTTGTTAAAGTATGATGTGCATGGGGCTGGAGTGGTGGCTCAGTGGTTATAGTGCTTGCCTGGCACGCAGGAGGATGTGGGTTCGAACCCCAGCACCACGTACGCAACCAAGTGTCAGAGCAGCGAAAGCCCCATGAAAAACTAAATGCAGTTCATTCTCTCTCCCTTTCTCTCTCTCCCTCTCTCACTGCCCCTCACTCTTAAAAATAAAAATAAAAAACATTATGTGCAGGTTTCTTAATAAAGTCCCTGCTTCTAAAGAAGTCGATAGATCTGTGTCAGTCTCCATGGCCTCTCGGCAGGGTTACCAGGAACTCTGGGCCAGCTGCTCCTCCGCCTACCAGGACACTGTGACACAAACATCATAGCGTCCACAGCACAGAAAGAAGAGAAAATTGGGAGTCAGTGGGTGAAGGTTCTACCTAGGACCCCTCAGCTACGATGCGGTAGGACAGGGACTTAAATTTGCAGATTCTAAATCTCCTGCTTCTATTTCCCCTCCCTTCTCATGAAAATCTGACTACCCAAATTACTTGCCTTCTGTTGTAAATAAGGCCTGCCGAGGGTGGGTGCCAAATCTGCGTTCTCTGCAATGAGCTGTGTCCTCCACGACTCCTTTTGGAAGATAGAACAGAATGGTCACTCGGAACTTTTCCCCAGAAACACCTTGGAGCTGTCTGGATTTTAGTCCATTGTGTCTGTCACTCAATGAGCCTAATCCTTTGGCACTGCTGTTTAGCGCATAATGGAGTCTGGCTTCAGAAAGAAGTAAACCTTCAGGTCAGGATTATTACCACCCCCTCCGTCTCTTAATTTTGTTTAGGAATCGCTCTGGGAAGCAGGATGTCGCTTATAGTCTGTGAAGCACGGGATAGCTGAGATCAGCTGAGAGCCAATGACCTGTAGGTCCGATTTCATACTCCAAGCGTATGTTTGCTGAGCAAAATCCCAGACTGGAAGCGTTAGGACTCTTTCCCTTTGCTCTGTGTTTCAGTCTTAGCTCTCAGAACTGCATGGTTGGGTTCCCATACATTATTTCAGTATGAGAGATGAATGTGCTTGGGAACAGACTCCTCCTTTTGGAGTTGGCCATCTCCATGCACTGTTTTACATTCTTACCTTCCACTTATCCACTTATACCCTAAACTACTTTCTGAGATCCTGCTCTTCTCACCTGCTTTACCTGGGGGACCTCAACCCACCTGACTCAGCGCTAGTGCATTAGCTCAGGGTGCAAATGCAGGACCTGGTCTCTTGGGGTCCATTGCATGCAGCACAGCCCATGCTAAACTCTGTACTCCTCTTCTTTGGTCCACAGCCCCAAATGGATTCCTCTTCATTGATGGCCATTCAAGACAGAAAATTCAGAATTAGACTGAACTTCCTCTTTCCTTCTTCCTTCACAGCTAATCAAAACGCCAGGTTCTGCAGATCCTGCCTCCTAAAACTCCTCGGGATCGTCTGCTCTGTCTCCAGTCCTAGTTTCCCCAAACTAGCTTAAGGCCAGAGACGAGCTGCTTTAAAATGATTTTGCTGCTTTAAAATGATTTTGGACTTTTGGTTCCTAGGCATAAAAATGTGACCAATGTATAAAGCGAAAAGAGCATGGGATGTGGGAGACAAAACGGCCTTGGTTTCCATTCCAGTCAGTGCTCTTACCAGTTGTGTGACTTGAAGCCATTTACCTTCCTCTTCGTCTTTTGGTTTCCTTATCTACAAAACGGGGACAATGCCATCAACACCTCTATAGCACGTGCTGTGTTAGGCATAGTCTAAATGCACACTTATTAAGTCACAAGGTCTCACACAGGCACTATTGTCACACCCATCTTGCAGAAGGGTAAACTGAGGCACGGAGCACTTACACAGCCATCCGGCTAGTAATTGGTCTGAGCTGGGTCTAGCTTAGAGTCTCTGGTACTCCATATCCTTCCTTTTAATCACCAGGGCCATAAGACTTGTCTCCAGGGACGGTTGTGAGGATTAAATTCGTGCAAATGAAATGCTTAGCACCCTCGTGGTCCTTGGTGAGGGCTTGACGATTAATTAACATGCACCCCATAACTGGTTTGCAATCTCCTAAGGAACATGGGGGCTTTGGCCATGGCGTGCCCTAACCATAAAAATGCTGGGGAGCCCTGTCTACCCATTTTATTCCTGGGGAAACCTGTGGCAGATGAATTGCCACACATCTCAGACCAATCTCTGAAATTTGGTGTCTGCACCTGCTCTGCCGTTACGAGGACCAAAGCCTTTCTTTCTGCTTTTGGCGATGAGCTGCAATCCGGGTCCAGCTAGCGGGGACTCCACCTCACCATGAACCTGTACTGCTTGCTCAGCCCGTGCCTTGACAATGGCCAACCTCGGGGACATGAGCATGTGTACTGTGACAGTCTGTGGCTTCATTTTGCACCCCTCCATTTATCCACTTATTGAACAAATATTAATCTACAGCTCAATGCATAGTGGAGCCTGAACCTCTGTCCTTTCTGCCATCCCCAGGGACCCCTTTCACCTTCGTCCTCATTTTCCTCTCAAGTGCTGTAGAAACTTTGCAAGGGTGCCTTCTCTGACACCTGGAAGACACAATCTCTTTGTCTTAGGAAACACATCCCAGTGGCCCATTAGGATGATTTTTTAAAGCTCCTGCTAGTTTGGATTCCGATTTTCAATTCCTGGGTCTTTCTCTTGCCTAGTGAGGCAATTCCCCAGGAGGATGCGGGCATCTTCCTTTGCCATCTCTCCTCTTGTAATTCAGAGCAGAGGCCGCCCATGAACTTTCCGAAGGACACAGGGATAATAACAAAACCGCTGATAACGCTAAAGATAGCTTTTAATGAATCTTGTTTCTCGGCATTATTGGAGGCATTTTCGCTGGCGAGAGAGACCTTTTCAAGCTTCAGGAGTTTCGCATTTGGAGACTTTTACAGCATGGGGAGGGTTGTTTAGTATTGGCTCAAAAAATTTCCTTTGACACGGGGGAGATCTAATTTGTTAATCTCGTTGCTTTTGTTTTTCTGGTTTTATGATTTTTTTTAAAAAAATCTGTGTACTTTTCATGGATGCAAAAATAGCTTAGGTACATTTCATTTCCTCTCCCTTAACTGTTGACAGTCTGCACTGCTTTCTTGTTAAAATACATGGAGGTTCCCAGGGAGGCATGTGGGGGCTACAGGTGCTTCATTTTCAGGGGATCCTGGTTGGATGGCACCTGCTGGCCCTGCCTGCTGATCTTTAGGAGACAACTCAGTAGTCACCTTCTGCTCATGTTTTCCCAGCGCCTGGCAGGTGCAGCTGCTCTGACACAGTGACTCAGCAACGAGGGAAATAGCGTGCCACCCTTTGTAGGCAAGGACACCAAACCTTGCTCTTTCTTTTATTCAAAAAATATTTGTTGATTTCCTACTATGTGCCTGGCATTATTCTGAGATGTGGCAATACAGCACTGAAGAAAGCTGACTAAAAGCCCTGCCCTTAATGAGTTTCAATGTTAGTGGAATGAGACAAAAACCAAATATAAATATATTTTGTTTCTTTTCTTTTTTTACTTTTTGGTATTTTGGGTTGAACATGGGACACTTTACCACTGAACCACATCCTCAACCTTTTTTATTTTGAGACAAGTCCTTGGTGAGTAGCTGAGGCTGGCCTCAAACTCGTGATCCTCCTGCCTCAGCCTCCCAAGTTGTTGGAATTATAGGCATGTGCCACTGTGCCCAGCTACACACACACACACACACACACACACACACACACACACACACATATATATATATATATCTTATGGTGACAATTGCTATGGAATTGACCAGTTTCTGTACTTCTAGAAAGAAGAGGAAGGGCTTTATTAAAGACAGACTGAAAAATAGATTTTTTTAAAATAAAGAAAACCAATAAATACCTAGCCATAAAATAGATGCCCATCTTCTTTCAATTTATTTCCTTCCAGTATTTTTCTGTTGCTGGTGGAATTCAAACAAATATAATCCCCATCTCATCATTTTGTATTTGCCATTTTGGATTTGATATTGGAATGCAACCATTTCCAAACGATTCTGTGATGTTTTGTAGTGAGCTTTTAAATAGCTGATCAATATGGCTTTATAAAGATGCACCACAATTCACTTCACCCGTTCAACTGGGGGTCATTTGGAAGCTTTCCACGTAAGCTTATTTTATTTCCTTCTGCTGGTATAAATATAAGCAGTGGACATTTCTGCGCATGTCACTCTTCGGTTCCTTGCCTCATTTTCCGAGCCTACATTCTCAGAAGAGAGATTCTTGGATCCAAGACTATCAACACCTTCGTCGTTACTCTTGGGAATTCTATTTCACTTTCCAGTGATTTTTGCCGTCCCCGTGATGTGTGTGGGTCCCAGTATCATCTTTCCCCTTCAGGTAGATGAAACCCCTTGGCTTCCTGCTGCCTTCCAAGAGGAAAGCACCCAGAGATGAGGTCATGATTGTAAAACTCACTCTTTACCAAACACCCATGCTGTGCCGTTTTCTCCTTTGATCCTTCCAAAGCCTCACTAGCACATTCTCCTGTACATGGAAGAAGAAGCAGAGCAGAAACTCATCCCAATCCCTGTTGACCAGAAATAGATGAGCAAGTCCACCCTGGCTCTAGCTCCATGAATAAGGGACTGGCCCCTTTCTCGGGCCTGCCACGGCGTGGGAGATCATGTCGCTGTGCACGTAGTCATGCAGAGTTACAATAGAGATGTGCTAAGGCAGCCAAGCCAGCACCTGTGAAGGACTAATTAAATCCGTCACGGTGGAGCAGAAAAGATTTCAAAAAATGAGGTGACAGTGGAGAACAG
The DNA here is from genome assembly GCA_004027875.1 of Aplodontia rufa. Taxonomy (NCBI): domain Eukaryota; kingdom Metazoa; phylum Chordata; class Mammalia; order Rodentia; family Aplodontiidae; genus Aplodontia; species Aplodontia rufa. The sequence goes on from PVKS010044445.1 coordinate 12,439, forward strand.
GAATTTTCTAAATGTGAGAAGGTATTTCAGAAAAAAGAACACTGTGTTAAAGAAAGAAAAAAAGAGGTATGGCACAATATGATTGACGCTGAAACACCCAGCAATGTGGCCAGGAGGGCACCACGCAGGCCATGGGCTGAAGATGGGGTGGGGGCTGGAGCTGAAGCAGCCAGCTGGGCTCAGATCTTCCTAAGCCACAGCGAGGCTTCTGGCGTGTGCTGCAGATCACCGGCTCTCCATTCAGGCTGTTCCTCGGGATCATCCGGCAGGGGTGAGTTCCACGATGTGCAGATTGCTTTTAAAAATGATTCTGCTCCAATTGGAGTAGAATCTTTGCACGTGGGACCCAGAACGACTCTCCTGTGTTGCAGAGAATGAAAACCGCTGTAACAAGACCGATTCACTTATTGTCAAATATGGAATAAGCGGACACACTTAAGACACATAAGGACCCCTCTGGGAGCAACAGGAGGATGTATAGGAGATATACAATCAGGCGCCTCTTCTATAGGTGTGGTCACACTCAGAGTCACACACAGGGGTCACCAAGTACGATATCACACCAGAGCCCACCGGCCATGGGAAGAGAGGTCAGCCGGTCCTGCCCTGGCTGTGATGTTAGAGAGAAGAGGTGGTTGCTTGGACCAGTGCTTCTCCAGGTTGGGTGATTGTTGAAATCATCCAGAGCATTCCCCTGCCTGAGTATCACCTCCGTACAACGAAGGAAAAAATCTATCACTGGGCACCCAAGCATCAATTTGGTTTTTTGGTCCTCCAGGTTGCTCTTGATGTATAACCAAGTTCAAGAGTCAGTGATTCAGAACTGTGTAGACCACCAGCATGGCTATATCCTTAGAGTCTGTTGGAACCACCTCCTTTCGGGCCCTACCCCAAACCAACTCAGAATCTAGACTGTAACAAGATCCCCCAGGGGATCGGTCTGTACATTAAAAATCCGGAGGGTTGGAACTGTGGCTCAGCTGTTACAGCGCCTGCCTGGCATGCGCGAGGACATGAGTTGAAACTCCAGCACATTGAAGTGCTGGAGCAACAAAAGTCACGTGAAAAACTAAAAAAAAAAGATTCTCTCTCTTTCTCTCTCTCTTAAAAAAACAGCAGGAGACCTGTTCTGGAGTTTTTACAAGGCAAAGATGTCATCAACATTGAATGAAATAATTTTTCCAGAACTGATGTTTTAGGTATAAGATAATAAAGTAAGATGACCTTCAATTTGCAACTGTATGGTTTAGCTGCTGTCTGGTCCTTTGTGTGTGTGTTGGGTATTTTTTTGCCTTGCCTGACTCTGTGATGTTGAATGGGCAATTCCCTGCCTATGTATGACAGACCTGTCCTGTGCCTGGTGTATTTCTGGGATTCTAATTGTGCCCCTTCTTTTTGTTTTCGCTTCAATTTCTCCAGGTGGGGGTGCTATTGGCATTTTTCAAGGGCTGATTCTAGGGTTGTTCTGTAATACAATTTGTGGGAGAACTAAGGTCCTTGACCATGGATGAGAAATGTAGCACATACAGGTGATGTGATAATCAAAAATGTCCCCACGCCTTTCCGAATGCCCCCTAGGGGTGTGAGAATTGCTACATTTGAAGGAGATGATTGAATTTTTGTATCCAAATCTTCCTACAAGAGACTTTGTAGCTAAGCCCATCTCTATGGGAAGTGTGTTTTGGGACTGGGGGATAGTATCAACTTATGCCTCAGGGACAATCCTGTGTGTACATGTACACAAGCATGCATTTAAGAGTATGTGTGCACATTAATCATTACATGGGACTGTGCCCTGAGTTTGGCCCAGATTGTGATTCACACACAGCATCGTGGAGGACTCACCAGAAGTAATGCACCAGTGTGCAAAGTCAGACTTACACAGT